>DWLS01002118.1:0-18996 GCA_018246255.1 Pachliopta kotzebuea
GCGTCATGGGGTGCACCGGTGACCTGGGCTATGTATTTGACTGTAACTATGTAACCCATGTACAAAATTGAATTAAATTTATTTTCTATACGTATCTTAACATAATAAACAAATTACGACCATTTTTACGATTTTTAATTTTTTCTATCGGCGTTTAACGTGTTAAGATAGTTACACTTGGATTGTAAATGTTTTACATTGTATTTCTATTTTTTTTTCCTTCAGTATGTACTAACTAAATCTTTAAATAAGCAGTTTTTTTCTAACAAGTTGTATGAAAATTCCGAACCAGTGAAATAAAGTTAGTTCTAATTTCCGGTATTCTTAATAAGTTATAAATATTTTTTATACTTACGCGACGAGACGAGCAAGGGTTTCACCTAATGATAAGTGATACTCTTGCGTACACACCACTACATTCTGCTCCTTTTAAGGTGGTCTCGTTACCCCAATAATTATACTAGCATACAGCATTTTTCAATCTGGTACAGATTAATGTTGGCGCATTACTTCATAGCGGTAAAAATATGAGCTACGTTGTCACCTAGTTTCCAGCAATAGAGACCTACTAGTAAAAATAGTTGCAGAAGATACCCCTTCTCTTATGCACCAGATATATTTTGAGCCATTTTAACTCATAGTATTTTTTTTTTCAAGTAAAAGCGGACTTAATGCCATTGGCATTATCTTACAGTCTACTTTAGGTGGTGCAGAGATGTTGAGGTAGGCAGGTGCATAGAGCAGTTAATATAAAAGGTGTGTGATAATACATATGAAAATAATATTAAATTATAACATAGTACATACACAACATTAAATTAGACACAAAACAAATGTTATATACTTAATAGACATATTAATAATACATAATATACTCATACATATAATAGCTAAAAATGATAAATAAACACGATACTCGTGTACGGTATCGATATCGGTACGAACAAATTTATTTATGAGGACCCAATCATTATTTAAGAGAAGTTCCCGGACTTTTGATTTAAGATGTTCTGATTGGTAACTGTTCTGATTTCGAGAGGCAGAGCATTTCAGAGAAGAGTACATTGGATAAAGGAGTGGAGTCTTATTATTGTTGTCTCCTAAGTGACAATGAATATTCTTTGAAACTAACAACTAAAACTAGATTTCCCAGACCAGTCATATTGACTGGACCCGCAAGTTCATTTTAAAATTATTTTCTTTCTGTAATATCATGACTAGCAGCTTCAACTAAAGAAATAATTGTATGAACTTTATATTATTTTATATATATTCGTAACAAATATATTAGGTTTTGGTTCAAATAGGGATACTTAAACAGCTGGAAAAATCTAGTGTTAATAATACAAACCTGTAATTGTAGGTCAACATCTTACAGTTATTTTTAGTATATTTTCCACTTTTGCAACTGATCAATAATAGTTTTTAATGTACTTTTTTAAATTTTTGTCCACATAGAAATAAAACAACAAATTGGAATTCCAAAAGGTTATTTTTTAATAATTTTCTTATTCTTAATTGTATCCATAAGATTGGATGATGGTAGTGAAGGGCGCTGTTGCCTTGGCCACCTTCTCACCGGCCTCTTTAGTGATTCTCTGCAAAGTTAATGTACATAATATATTATTATGTAAAATCAGCAAACATACCTTAATGTTTCTATATATTATTTAATCAGAATAAATGACTTTTCACAGTATTCAAATAATGTAGGTAAGTTGTACAATCATCATTAATAAACTTTTTAGAAATCAAATTATTATATTCATTATTACAATAATACAATCTGTTTAAATTTAGTTGTAGGTATTAAAAACCTTTTTTTAAAAAATGTGTAAGGCAATTATTGAACAACTGCCTTTATACCACAGTGGACAAATTATTACTAAATAATGTCTAAGGTCCGAATTCAGAGCTGCAGGCAAGTTTAGTTAGTGGTAAGGTTTTTAAAACCATCACCCACATGTTCAAAATTTTTAGCCATAATATTATTGTTATGTTCCACCTATAATATTCATTCATTCCATCACCATACACTGCCTTAATGCCATTTAACATCATGTCAAAATTTTAGATGATATATGTTTATATATAATTTTAGATGAATTATAGATAACAAAATCAAAGTTATCATATTAAGTTCTAGATAAATGATAAAAATTACAAACTAAAGCTGCTTTGCTGGTAATAGATGTTTTCATTAAACTTTTGTTTCATTACTAGTTTCTTTTAATACCAACATTCTAAAATTTATCAGATTTAGAAAAGTAGCTCTAATTAATTAAGAAATTTTGTTAATAATACTATAAATAATAACCTTAAGTCTCCTCTCATAGGCGACTTTGTGGATTGCCTTGAACTTCCTCTTGTCCTCCAACTTGCGGACTACATCTCGGTAATTCCAGCCAACTTCATGAGATAGACGTCCCACATGACAGTACTGAAATAAATAAATACAATTAATGTAAATCCAAGAAATATTTTTAAAAAATGTAAAAAATATATTACTTATCAGAAATATTTATTCAACATTGTTTTCTTTCAGTTGCAAACTACCCATAAAGTTGATACCATAAATTTTAATAATTTTTTTTGGTGATTTTATTACTGTGTACAGCACCTATATTGAACCTGTGGCTCACCAAGGCTTTTGTGGATCATTATGATATCAAGGATAATCATTTAATAAAATTTGAAACTTTTGGAAAAGCCTAAGCATTTGTTACCTAATTTTTTTTTTGCAGACCTAATACCTGATTGTAGCTTTATCGGAAAAAAAGATTGAGTACCTCTCTTGTAGTATGACCAAATTGAAAATGTTCAGACATAGGCAGTATTTACATTAGACTACATTTTCTAATGTATTTTATGATACATAAATAATGTTAAATATTATTGAATAGTTTTTTGTATAAATAATAATGTAATACAAAAATAAGAGAGTTTATGTTGAGTTTACCTTGCGGCCAGGCTTTAGACAGAAGACCCTTAGTGCTGCAGGTACTACAACACGGCGGCGGTTATCATAAGGAGGGGGGCACCCATCATATGACCTCAGCCTCCTGAGTGCATCCTTTCCACGCTCAGTCTTATGAGGAATCATGCCTGGAAAAATAGTTAAGTTAGAAAACAAAAACAATATTATTGTTTTAATTATTTAATTTAATAATTAATTCATAATATATAATTTTTATCATAAACATCAAATAATGTAGGTAAAAATGATAATAATCATCATTGATTTTTGTATATTGTCAGAGCTTAGAAAAAGTTGATAAAACAAAAATTATTGGAGAATAATAAAGGGTACTTGAAATGTATTGTTTTACAAATTGCAGATAGACCTTGTGATAGGGTTTGCCTATTGCTAAGAAAGCATTAGATTATGCAAAATAAATAAAACTTTATTTACATTAATTTCTTGGTTATTATTAAAATTTTAATTAAAGTTTTTGGATACTAATGTCTAAATGTTATATAAATGTATGGCAAAGAGTTTATTTAATTACAATTCGTTAAAATATGATGATTCTGTCTACTCAGAGGTAATTGAATGTAATATTTATATGATAAAGTTTATTAGAACAACTTCAAATAAATACCTCTAACTGTTTTCCATAAGATTTTAGATGGTGCTCTGAAATGGAATGGTCCACGAGCAGGATTTATATTGCAACGCTTTCGCAGGAATGACATGAACTTCAGCTTGTTCCTATAACACGCAGTAATGTTTAATAAATGAAGAACAATCACACAAAGTACCGGTAATACCAAAAAAAATTCAGAATTTAAATTAGCAACATGTAGACATTCAGTCGCAAATTACCCAAAAAGAAATACATCATTTAAATGTTTACATCACTTTGAAGATACAATACTTAATTACTTACCTGAAAAAGTTGCCAGAGATGTTAAGTTGTTCGCATCGTACAACAACAACTTTGTTTCCCTCTAACAAAACTTTTGCAATAACGGCAGCCAATCGACCCAGGAGATGGCCGCGGCCATCAATGACTATGGCCTGTAAAATTAGAATACAGTTTATTATAAATTACATCGACTTATGACCACGTACGAATTACCGATATATAACCTCTAAAACATGCTTGTGAAATAAATATAGTGAAATTGTATAAATAATCTAAATCATCCATGTCTCACATGTAGATATTTAAGTTAATCAATTTGATGAATAGTTTTTCTAGTAAATTAATTGCAATAGCCATATTTTAAAGGTAAGCACGTGCATTAGTAAGACTAAGTACGATTTTAACAATTGTAGGGCACATTTTATAGAAAACACATAAACGACCTATTCTTTTGTTTATCTACAACATATTTTAACAAAACTATTTAACTACATAAAAGAATTAATATTTTTCATCTCACCTTATTACTAAAGCCCGTCATTTTCACGACAACTAAACGGAAAAGAACAACTTTTTAATCTAACATGGCTACCGGATACACCAGCTAAACTTTTTAAAATGAGCGTTCAAAAACAACATCTAATTTTTTTAAGATAATTAATATTTATTTCATATTGAAAGCATAGTTCTAAAGTACTTAAATAATAAATATGTAGTGTAATTCAAAAATTTTATATTAATAAAGTGAAACAATTATTTAAATGGCTATGCTACGAATGTAAGTAAATTTTTGCAGTACGTTAATGATTAATTTTAGTTTATTTTACGGAAAGTTTGTTCACGGTAGTTTTCTTTCTATAGAAATGACCTTTAATTTATATCCAAGATATTTTGAACTCAAAATTGTTTTTGTTTTAAGTTGAATATAAATGAATGTCCAAATAATAGTTTTATGCGCAACCCGTGTTGCTACTGACAGCCGGATTGACAAGAACGGTAGAAAATAATATTTACTTCATATTCATAAAGAATATATGCACTAAGTAGTTTATTTCTGGATATGTATAATAAGTAATTAAGGGACACGTCAGACTACTTATATATTTTCTCGAAATGCCGTGTATAATATAAATTCTGCAAAATTAAAAAAATTGTAGTGATATAACATTTTTAGTGAGTTAAAATATGACAAAATAATTTCAAATGGATATCCCGTACAGAAAAATCTTTATTTATATTTTAACTTTCGTTGCTTACGCGTATACCGGAGTAGGTTCGAATATATTACGAAATTTAAAGGATGCCGTTTTATCAGCGGAATCGGTGTTCGGAGATATGTTTCGTAATGTAATTACAGTGGCTGAAAAATTTAGATCTTTACATGACGTATTCGACGCAGCTGTCGAGGAAGACTGTATTTTTAACTGTCCTGGCGGTAAGTTGGACAGATTTGTTAGATTCGTTCGTGATGTTTTATTAATTTTTTTAGTGATTTTATCCACAATATGCTGTAAGATTGTTTTTTCACTAAACTTGATGGTTACAGGTCAAAAGCCAGTTCGTAACAAAAATCATTTACCAAAATCTGATGGTTGTGGGTCTTTAGGTTTTGATATTTCTTCTGAATATTTACCACTAGAAGAGATGACAAAATGTTGTGACAGTCATGATATATGCTATGATACTTGTAACAGTGGGAAAGAAATATGTGATTTAGAATTCAAGAGATGCTTATACAACTATTGTGAAACATACAAGTCTGTTAATGTAGCAGGAGATACGATAACTAAAGGTAAATATATATTCACATTTAAATACTTACTAGTTTTCTAATACCTTGGGCTAGTCTTCAAGAACTGTTTGTTTGAATTGAAAAATTTGAATAGTAAAGTTAAACATTGTGCAATATACATAGAAAATTTGCAATATATGTTATACTCATGATATACATTAATAGAAACATTATTTCACTCAGTTGTTTTTGTTAATGGTTGGTTTCTATAATAGAAATTAAAATATTATCGACACATTGCTACAATATTATTTAATTAAAAATGGTATTTGTTTGTCACATGTGTTAAATTTATGTTTAAAAAGACAAAAGAAACAATTATTTGAACCTTCATATTTTATATTTGCACTTCACATTAAATAACTATGTTATCATGATAATAGACTTTGATGTTTGCCTATTTATACATAATTTACATACACACATTTCACTGCCAGGTTTTATTTTGCAGGTTGTAAAGCTGCAGCTAAGTTACTGTTTACTGGTACACTTACACTTGGTTGTAAGTCATATTTGGATGCACAGGCAAAAGCTTGCTTTTGTCCACCAACAAAGAGCAAATACAAAAAATATACTACTGGTGATGGAGACCTTTAGTTTTTATTTCTAGTAATATATTATAATAGTAATTTATCAGTATTAAGTATTATGAGAAGCTCTCCTTTTCCCTTATGAATACAACATTGTGTATAGTTTGTTAATTTTACACTGTTAAATAAAAGTATAAAATTTTGATTAATATTTTTTATTATAGCGATAAAATTACATCTTATATGTGGCCCTCTGAGCTTTTACACCACCTTAATATAAAACAATTTAAATCCTAAACGTATAGGCCCTTGGAAAGTAGGTGCCATAGCAAACAATAAATATTGTTATTTCATCTTATTATACATATTTAGTGCAATATCTGTACAGATGTAAGGTAACACTTTTGTACCTCTGTACAGTCTGTAACACACAGTAAAACTAGTAATGGACGCAGTCAATACATGTTTTCTACTTCTATATGTTGAGCATATAAAAATAATTCATTACAATAGAAATAAATGCATGTAAAAATATTATGGTTAATTACTTGTTCAACTGTAGTATAATTACTTATTAGCTTAAAAAAAATAAAGATGTGAGCGTTTTATGAGAATACTTGTATGATTTGAAAATTTCATAATCCTATTTATGTTAAGAGTTCCTTGATTTCTTCTTTTTCAGCAGCTTCTATATAAGGTGTGCCATCAGGTGTTTTTCCATTTTTCAAAGCTCCCTGAAAACAGTAAAATATTTCTGTAAGTTTTATTGGTTATTAGTGAAGCTCTAAATGATTGAAGTTGAGATTGTTCTTACATGTTTAAGTAATGTTTTAACACAATCGGTATGTCCCTCCCAAATTGCAGCCAGTATCACTGAAATGCCATGTTTATCCACCATCTGCATAAAAATATATTAAACAGGTAAATGATTATAAAAAGTAACCTTCTCATAATCTTTGAATAAATTTAAATAAGACACTGTAAGAAATTGTAAAAATAATTTTACTACAATTATTTTTATGCAAAGAAAAATCTAAGCAATTTTTTGATTTTTTTAACATTTCCAACTAAATACGAATAAGTAATTTATTAATTCTGAAGCCAAATTTTATCACATATGTATAATAACTACAAATAAAGAGAAAAGTTGCAGAATGGCTATAAATACAATGAATGACTCATCAAAATAGTTGCATTAAAATTTATTCATAATAAGGTATACTCATCTTACATTAGGATCAGCTCCTTTGTCTAGTAAATAATTTAAAACAGCTGTTTGTCCGTAATCAGCAGCATAGTGAAGGGGTACCCGGCCGTCAATAAGTGCATTGACATCAATTTTCTAAAATGAACATTAATTGTGTTTATTATAAAGTATTACATATTTGCAACAATTAGTTTTTTCTTATTTCATTTGATAGTTAAAGAAATGATATAATATTCGTTATTAAGCAATAAAGTGTATATAAAAGATAAATTTATAATTTATTAGTCAACTCCATAGTAAAATAAAAAAAAATGTAGTTGCATTAATATATGTCTTACATTTTTTTCTACAATGTCTTTTACTTGATCTATATCACCGTTTTTAATACCCCAAACTAATTCACTCATTTTTAATAACTTCTAACTTAACACTGTTTATATACTGAAAATAAATTAGTGCAATCTACATCAATGGTAACAGTTCAAGAAGATGACAGAACAGATCCCATTAGAAGTAAAAATTACAATCGGTATTAGCGTACTATAGATAACATACGAATCACTAAGTTTTAATATTTAAAAAAAAAGATGAGAAAGAATGTTCAACTTGTCTAAGGGGTAATTATAATTTTTTCCATGTGTATTATGTGTATTTTTACTATAAAAATGGCTTTTAATATTATTATGTACCCAGTAATAAATTTGTACTTATAGTAACGATTTTTGAACAGAGATTAAAAACTTCAAGTAATAACTTAGTTCTTCTGTTATTAAATCAAATACAGTATTAGTTTAATTCATTAGGTTGGCTGAATGGTATATAAACGTAGATCTATATGAAAAACATGACTTTAAAATAAACGTCAAAACTAAAACGAATTTCAATTTAAATTTACCTGAATCTCTTAAGAATTTTACGTGTATAAACAAAAAGAGTGAGGAGTTTTGTGTAGTCTAAATAAAAAAAACAATAATATCAGAGAATTTTTATAATGGATGTTAACATCTCAAACTTATATCAGGAATTACCGAAAGATATCTGTGTTGCTACAAAGTTACTAATTGTACGACATTTGAGATATTTTCATTTAATCTGATTTTTTGATTTTATTTTAATCGCACATTTGTTCCAGGAAACGTTTCTGTATAAGCTTTATCCATATTTACAAAAAATTGGTAATAATATACAAACTTCTTTGAAAAATGAAGACTGTCAAGGAAAAATTATGGGTATTCATAATATATTTTCAGTTTGTGTTAGTCAAATTAACAAATGTTATTCATTAATGTTTGACATTTTTAAGTTGGAAGATGAAAAAGTACTTTTATTGCTGGTATGTAAACACAGTTAAAAAGCATCTTAAAATTTTACCAGTATGTGTAATAAGTCATATTTTTTGTTATTGGTGCAAACACTTCAATTTTCCAAAAATTTTGTATTGATTGTTTTTTGGAAACTTTTTTTATTTGATTCAGTAATGAGGAGGGCTCTAGCCTTGTAGCAAGCATTATTCTGGTAGTAGTAAGAATGTATGTATAATAATACAACTATTTTTAATAATCATTTAACAAAGTGTTCTTGAAATTGCAAAATAAATTGTTGCATTAAACTTTTGGTTGCAGAAATAGTACCTATCTGTGGTACCCGGATACCTGGATACCTGTGGTAGTACCTATCTAAAAATTCATCTATACTAGAGATCTGCCACAAATAAAGATTCCATAAATATTACTTTGCTCTGTTTCTTTTTAATACTTAGCTTTCATGTTACTTATTTTTTGCTTTTTTATTAGTAATGATTTATATTTTGTTTTTCATCAATGTCTATTAAGTTATACATACCTCTCAATATATATACATTTATAAATATTATTTAAGTTTGTTTTTTTTTTAGGAAAGTCGTCAATGTACTTTGGAAAGGCTTTCATGGTGTTGCAGTAGGTTGGTCGCAATTGAGCAAAGATTGGTAGAAGAAAATAAACAAATGTATAACAGCTGCCCTGATGTCTCTATTTTTTCGACACCTATGTATTTTGTTAATTGGATTGATCAAACATTTAATATCTTAAAAGATATAACAAATTTAGTTTCTAATATTAATAAAAGTTCAGACAAGTTATTTGATGATTGGAAAAACAAGGTAACATTCAATATTAATTATTATTACTATCAAATAATTTTTCTGTTTTGTTACTCTATGTATCTCTTTTTTATAAGTAGCAGAATATTCTGTTTGATAATAATAATCCAATCCATTAAAATATTAAGTTGAAGTATGTGACCATTTTATTTTTAATTACAGGTGATTGACTACTTAAGCAGTTTACGCTCATCAATTGATGAATTACTATTATCAGCCATGACATTATGCAGGCATTGTTTGCCCACAGATCAGCACATTATAAAAGTTAGATGTCAAGTGGTAAATATGTACTATTTTTATTTATTAATTTTCTATAAGTCAATGTAATACATATTCTATTAACAATTTAAATGTTAATTGATTTATTTGGACACATGGCTTTCACCATATTGTCAATAATATTACAATAATAAGAGTACTTTATTAAAAATTTATATAGCTTTGGGGCAATCGTGAATTATTGGGAGGCCTATATCTAGCAGTGGATGTCTATTGTCTGATGATAATGCAGCACTGTGGATGTTTTTCATAGTGATTTTTGCATTTTCTTATTAGATTACGATAGAAAAGAAAGTTGCTGTAGTACCTGATTAAACAAACCAATAACAGAGATGTACTCTCAGAGTAAGTTTAAAAAAATATTCTGTGTGTCTAATTTTTTCTTTGCCATTGTTATTGTTTATAAGTTTTCATTTCAGGTGTTACGAGAAACTAAATCACTTTTCAGTAATGTCATTCATGGTGATATAGATAAAGTATTTGACTCCACAGTGATACCTCTAAAACTACCAATTAAACCTTCAAGTGTTAATGTCCTCATTGATGTTCTGAAAGATGCGCTTTATGTTTTAGAAACAAATACTAACACAGCTCTTTTAGCACTTTTAGTTCATTGCTTTAGCTACAATACCTCACCAGCAGACATATTAAAGGAGCATTATAACAGTAACAGCAAGGGTAATTGTCTATGTGTATTAAATAATCAAGCTGAAACACCAGAGACATGCACTTTTGTGAAAGACTTTGATTTTTACAATGAGAGACTGTTACAAATTGGGTCATTTGCTATATCCTGTTCATCAGATGATAAAAGTAAGTATAAAATGATCGATTGTCTATTGAGTTTTGTGTTCACATTTTCTATCTTGCTTTAACGATGAACCATTGAATTCACTATAGATTTGTTTTACCTAAAGTACAATGGTTATTCCTCTTGTTTTAGTTTCCACAATCATATGTAGAGTTTGTTTGATGGTCCGGATTTTTTCCAACCCCCTGAAAGTATTCTTGTAAGATTGCTGCTAGAAAAGCATTACTGTGTTCCCACTACCAATTTAGGAGATTCATTCTTAGTGAATATACTTCATCATTCAACTTAAAGAGCTGTTATTAGACTAGTTTCCAGTTTTAGATTTAAATTTGAAAAATCAGTTTTTATTTTATGTAACAATGCCACTTTAAAAATGCAATTAATTAATCTTTTTAATTTCTGGGCTAATATTAAATATTTTATAAAATAAATAACAACTGTATTTTTCCAGGGATTTTAGCTATTCGTAGCAATCTTGCTAGTCTCGAAGCCTTAGATCCACATTTGGTGCCTGCATTGATAATGTCTCCAGAAAGTAATCATACTACACTTTTGAGAAATATATGGAACAGGGAAGTTATAGAGATTAGAGACAGTGTCTTCTTGATTGTGGACCCTGCAGCATTTTCAGAGGTACTTTTAACACTTTTGGCTTTGTTTAATAACTGATGGTAAGCAATCAGTATCTTGTGCGTTTTCTTGTACACGGAACCACAAAAGTTCAATGCAGGTCCATTCCAATTCATTGATCAGTCACAGTTTCTAATCTTTAACTATTTTTTCTTCTATCATGGTAGTATTTAGCAATAGAAATCTACTATGTGAAATAAATAAATATTTTGTTATAGATTAGAAATGCAATAAATTATAACATATGACATACTCATCATCATCAACCAATAGACATCCACTGCTTATGATAGGTCTTCCCAAAAATCAATGAATGATATAATTTATATGTACATTAAATTTATAACACTATGTAGTATAAGCAGAAAAGAGTAGTTCCAACTCCTTCTCATTCTATGAGAAAATGATGACTGGTTGCACTTTTGGAATGAAATATTATAAGTCTACCTTCGTTACAGCATTGCAGTCTTTAGTCTTTTAAAATATGAGTTTTAGATTATTTTGTGTGAGAACACCTTTCATGTGTAATTATAGTTAATTATATTGTGGGTAAAAATGTTAATTAACAAATATTTTTAAAAATTCCAGAAAGCCAGGCAAATGATGCATCAAAAATTATTGGATATTATAAAAGAGAATGTTTACAATAACAGCTTGGTCTGCTCAGTTATTAACATTGGTTGTGTTGTTTATGAATTTTTTGATGTTTATAACAAATATGAGCCCCACGCTATAAGTGAGCCTGAAACAATGCTTATCCTCCTGGCTGATTTAAATAAAGGTTATTATTCTTATTACCAGCTTAAGAAATTATTTGATATTATACTTATGTATGTAGGTCTCTATTGTCAAAGATGGAACATGTATCACCAGCACTTATTTCCACCGACATACAAAAGTGTGAAAACTATACTGTGTTTTGGTTTAAAGGGCTTAAGTAGAATAGTGTCAAAAATAAAGCGTGAATAGTCGGGCTAGCGCCTATAACGGATAACCGTATCACTTACCACTTCTTTATATTACATTAAATAAACTTATATTATTTGTTCCAAATTTTCAGTTCAAACCGAGTGTAAAGTCGTCAGCGATCTTCTAAGTTCTGGAGATGATTACGTTTACAATTTTGAAAAATCGAAATTAGCAAAAAACATAACATTTCAGCAAATTCTCAAACGTCTCAAACTTCTTTACACTATAGTTAATAAAATCAATACAGAAACCGAAAGATGATAATGAGTTGTTAGATGAGGAAATGACAATTGGAACATATGACGTCACACATACAGTAAATTTAAAGAATAACGAAACCTACATAAATTCGCCGAGAAAGAATTTTGCTAGAACTACAGTAAATCAGACTCCGAGTAGAATTCCACTCTTTAAACTGACAAAACATCTAAAACAGAAGGACATGAAGGATTTTTCCCTTCAGTTAGATGAATTGTGTAATGGATCCGAAATGAAATTTTTAGCCGATAGGGATTCCGTTACATTCTTTTATTCACCTCTAAAGAAACGGAAATCTATAAGACAAGCAGTTTTGGACAGACAAACATTTATTAACGAAAATGAAAAAGTTCACGAAATTCCGGTGCAGCATGATAAAAGTTTCCTGGATCAGTCTTTGGATCTGCAAATTACAGGTGCGTATTTGCTTAATATTTTAAAAGTTTTAAAACAAAGGCACTTATTATTGCCATGCTTATTAAGTTTGCAAACATTGCTTAGTTTAAAACAGAAAAAGTATTGTATTTTAGAAATAATTTTTTAAACAGAATGAATGGCTTTGACAAGTAGATTATATCTTTTTACTGTATATTTTTAAACAATTATTACATTTTCACAGAAGTGTTACACCGGATAAATGATTTGACAGTTACATTTTCCACTAGACCATATCATCAACGGGGAAAAATAACGAACTGTCATCGAAAGTTAGATAAAGAAGAATCGAAACAGAAGTTAAATGAAACAGTAACAAAATATATCAGAGATTGTTTTATAAACACTGAAAGTTTAGACTCCCATGTTAGTCTTCCTATGAATGTTTCTGAACCGTCTAATGTTACTACTTTGGAAAGATTAAATGACTTAGATCTTGTTGAAAGTAAACTGAGTGATTTGCGGATGAAGCTATTTGAGACTAGTTTATAAGGAAAATAAGTTTTATAAAAAAATAGGGCTGATAAAAAGAAGGAAACACAAAATATAAATATAAGGTATGGTGATATTAAATGGGTTTCAACTCAGTAACAACGGTGAAAAGCCTTTGTAAAGAGCTGGAAGGGATAAATTAAAAACAGGGAAATATTATAATATAATATCAATAAAATAAATTGGTAATGCAAGTATTTAAAATGTATTTATGAGATATATAATATTTTCCCATATTTGGTTGATTTTGGATTAGATTTTTATATTTAATACATACTAAAACATGGTTCATGTTACTTGTTACAACTATAATACAAGTGGGAAAGGTTATTGTTTATCTATATTCTATAAAATAAGCATTTAACCCTTTGTGTTCGATTGTATGGTATGTAAGTGACAATGAGTACCTTATTTTTGCTAGTTGTCACTATATAAAGTGAGACAATAATGTCATTTGTACAAGTAATTTTGCAGTGTCCTTATTGGTTTCCTATACTATTTCAGTAATTAATAACTTTGGGTTGTCATATACAAGATAGTACATGCGGTCTTGGCATGCCTTTCTCCAGATACAAATGTAATCACTTAATGTTCGGCAGACCAAATTTATATATACGCGATTATCATCCTTTTGACGCCTGCATCATGAAGTCCCTGGAGTGGGACCACTGGAGTCACATCATTGGCGTAGAAGAGGCACTCAGGGCTCAAACGCAAAAGGGTTAAGTTGTTTAAGTTTTGAGGAAATTTTACCATTATTACTTTTATGCAATAAAATAACTTGGCAGTGAACCTTCCCGGAAAGTGATTATTGTTTTTGCGACGATTAAAGATGATCTTGATTAGTGTATTTGTAGTATAATTTATTCATAAGAAATATATTTTTGTCGTTTACTTATATAGTGCTGTGAATTATAAGTAACAATAAATGTTTTTCTCATAATGCAATGTGTTTGAATACTTTTTTATCCTGCAATGTGTTATTTAAATATTTAGTTAAAATCAGATGAGTTCCTTTTGTAACAGTTCTGATGACCTACAATCCAGTAATTGTGGTATCATTTATATGCAAATGTTTGAATACTACGTTGATCGCTTTTAGAAGGAATAAGAAGAATATGTATTCGGGTCATAAACAAATATATTTTTATTTACAATGGGCATGATCAACACCTGCGGCAACATTTGATCTCACATTTACAATTTATTTGACAACGAGGGTGTGGATGGTAACATAGTCTATGTTCCGTCCGAAATATTTCGGTTCAAATATGTTGTCGGTCGGAACATAACAATGCCAGAGGTATGAATGCTTACGAAGGACGAAGTAAAAAGCTTTGTCCTTATGTGTACCTACGTATGTCTATATACAAAAGCGTCTGATGGTTAGCACTGTGTGTAGTAACGAGGAAAATATCTAATGTAATAAGCAACAAGCAGCAGACGGGAATATTTACTTTTAAACTAACATCTTTTCGTTTCCTATATTGTGACAACGAAAAATATTTATAGTCGTACCTGTATCAATAAAATTACATATTTTATTAATAATAGATTATTAACAATTTTTAAAAAATGCTGGAAAGCCTTCGGAAACCTTTGCTATTTATTCAAGAAGGAATTTCAATGAATCTTCCGTGGAGATTAATTCGGGAAATTTCCAGTCGACGATAAATTGTAACTTGTTAGTAATAGGACGATTTCAGCATTCCCAGCGCGTCCAATTATCGTCAATTGGAAACTGATATCGGATGCAAGGATAGACTTCATGACGTCACATTTTTGGTACTATTTTTTAATGCATGTTTTCAACGTAATGTACAGAAAATAAATCAAAATAGAACAAGAATTTGCGACAATATACATATTTTTACAACTAAACCATGTACATACTCTTTTATATTAACTTGCCTATTTGTATCATGCAAACATGGTTTCGGTAAATATAATTGCTATTGTTAGTACGGTGGTAAGAGACCATGGTATCACTTTATATTCTATGGAAATTAGCGAAAAGTGGTGCTGTAACACATAATTTTTTATTAGAAATATCTTAAAATAAAATTCTGTTTTTAGTTATTCGAATTGATAAACTTTAGTGATAGTAGATGTTACACAACGGACACCGTCTTAATGCATAATGTATACATTTCTTTATTCCAACAGTTCCTTATAAATATTTAAGTTCTTTTTAAGGGAATCTGTTCGATATCTGTGTGTGAAATACGTTTTTTTTATTAGCATAGACCATCAAAGAGAGTTTAAACGTCGGTTTAATTAATTTTCTTCAAAGGAAATGATAACTTTATGTAGTTAATGCCTAATTATATGCTTTTTGGTAGTGCTGTACAAGACATGGATTAAGGGTAATGAAAATGAATTATATTGTAGTTATTAAATCTGTGAAAAAGAAAACTATATAAGGTGTATTTATCAAATAGGTCTATATATGCATGAACACATGAAGAATAATTGAGATTAATTAAGAATTTTTTCTCGTCCAATTAAAAACCTGCATAGCCATTGGAAATAAAATTGTATCATAACCACATGTTGAGATTTAATATAAATAGTTACACTGGTGTCATTTGCTAATTGCCATTCCCGTCTGCCAATACCAATCAAATTAGCTAACCAACAAAGGGGCGCCCTTTGTTGGTTCAATGTTGAACTAAATTAATTTCCAAGTGAATGCATATTACGCAAATATACTAAGACCATAATTTTCAAATTTAGTAATTTTTCTTTTAAAATAAGAAGATTTGACAATGATTTTTAAATTAATTATATGTGTAACTAAAATGAATTTAACCATCATTGCCTAGGGAAATTTTTCTACTACAAAAATATATGAATTGGATTAATCACTTTATTGGCAGAAATTTACAACAAAATGAAATAATACGACGTTATACATTTTTTTTTACATCATATATACTCACACAAAGCAGAACATCATGAATACTAGGTCTTTGTATTTAGCACGGCACAAGTTCAATCCACCGATCCCGCTGTTTAGCTATAGAAATTATGTTTAAGAGAAATTACTAAATGAAGGTAATTGAAAATCTTTGTTACTATCGCTTTTTTAAGATAATAGGCTAATAATTTTCTTCAAATACTAATTATGTAATAGCCAGACAGAATCTAAACACCTCTACGTTGTAAATGTCACAAAAAACGACGCTTATTTAATCGTTTCATGTGTTATTTATATATTAAAAACATATTTACCGTAAAAGTATTATAATATGTATTCGGTATAGGCATTTAAGTCCTTCAGCAGCCTGCAGTCTGGTTTATTGTGTCTATTGTTGTCTGCTAATGGCCCTTTAAAATCAACACTCCACGCTTCCAACAGACAGCTAGAGCCCAGACAATAAAATGCCTAGTCATTTAATTGTATAGCCAGTTATATATAACGCGTGTGTAAGAGATATATATACATATGTTATATATTTAATAGTACCGGAAGGTATTCTGTAGTTTACAATATGTATAATTGTTATTTTATTTGTGGATTAATAGTGCATGAGTGAATAAGAGATACTGTTAAAAAACCGGTCGTTTGGTTGTAATCGAGTTTTATTCATTGTACTTCATATATGTCTGTAAAAACAAATTCTAGTAATATTAATATCTCTAGTATGAAATATTTCTTTTGTATTATACTTTTTATACGAAATAAGTCGAGATCAGCCAGGGCATTATGTGATGGAAAGTAATAAGTCTGCCAACAATATGAACCCTAATACCATGTTTCTACAACACTACATTTCGGTCCCCACGAGACAAAACATTAAATCGTATTATCCTTCAACAGCGGGAGGTGTTAAAACACAAACGTTACATTTGCATTACTGCTAAGCAGTAGAGGTAGGCTGTGTACATATCGCCGCCAAAAGAGACTAATTAAAATACAATCTATAAAATTCCATGTAGTTTTAACAGTTAAACTTAAAAACGTGTAACGTATATACGCAAAGTCAATTTGATTTATTACTACCGTACTTTCGCTGTATCTAATTTAAATATTTCCCTTCGACCTTGCAAGGCTATCAAATAAAGTGCACATTGCATGGAGATTGAACTTTAAGGTAAACCCCGCCTTCGGGAATAATACGCATGCGCACTGAAAGCGCCAGTTTTAGTATAAAAGCCGTAACAGCATTAAGAAACCATCACTCCCGCTTACAGCACTAAGTCGTAAAATTATAAAAGTAACTTACTTAACTTTAAAAAGTTTCTGTATACAGAAAGTTAGTGTCTGTGGTTGCGGTGCGCGCCTTCAGAGGTATGTTTCATAATTAGAAATATTTCCTTTTTTAAATGTAAAGTTTTTTTTCCTCTTTGTACTCATCGTTAGTTTTTTTAGTCATTTTCTGACACTGATAAAGTTTATTTTAAGAACTCATATTTTATTATTTTAAAATAATCATTCTTATTATAAAAAAAAAAAAAAATTGCGTTTTTTATTATATTTTAAGCATAATTATTGTTTACAAAGTTTGTTCGACTATTTTATGCCACAAAACATTGTTTTTTGGTTTTTGTACATATTCTTAATAAAATATTCCATATTTAATTTTATTTTTATTTGGTATTATTATGACGAATTGCCATTATACTGGTAGCTCTATTTTCTTAAAAATTCCTTGTTTTAGTCATAGCTTACGTTGAAGTGCCAAAATCTTTTAATAGGTGTAAAACATTCAAATTATAATATATATTTTAAATTTATGAGAGAGAAGTTATAATTGATTAAAAATTCTTGAAATGTGACCACTAGTTATAATATTTATCGCGGAAATACATGATATTTAAAACTCAAATATTTAGCAAACTATTACAAAAAAAGATTCGGTTTAATAATTGCAAATAACAATATGAACAAAATTCGTTAAAAAACAATTTTTCAATTAATGACACGGTTTTAAAATAATTATTCTTATTGTTTCCTTTAATGATAGCTATTACAAAAGGCACAATGGAGGTTTTAAGGCATTTTCTGTCAATCATCTTGCGAGATGGTGAAACTGTGTAGAAGGCACTTCATTGCTTTAAAAATTTATTATACCTATAATGTAGCTGTTAAAATTTCGTTATAGGTTATTTTAAACTTCATTCCATTATTAATAACACATAATCTTCTATTGCAAAACTAAAAAAGGGTCCCCGACTTGATGGACCAACGGTCTCAGTAAATGTATGCAAGTAAAGGATGAAGGTCGAGGAAAACTGCTGAATATGGGTAATGATGGTCCGATTAGTGTGGAAATCCTTATGAGAGGCCTATATCTAGTAGCGGGAGTCTATTGGCTGATGATGATAATGACTAAGTTATTTCTAATGTTCTTTAGATTGTTTAATTAATATTGTTAACATATGTTTTGATTAGTACTGGGTTCACCTTAAATTTATAATTTCTATTACGAGTTAGCTTGAGCCATCGGGTGGAAGGGTTTTTAAAAACTACATACTTGGGACTACAGTGCCAAAGCTATGATGTTAAGTTAATAAAAACTGAGAGATAACTGATTTTATTTGGTAATACAAGCTTCTTATATACTAAGGTTATACA
>DWLS01002119.1:0-18994 GCA_018246255.1 Pachliopta kotzebuea
TGCCTATTCACTCTTTTCTTGAAGACGCCCACATCGTAATTGGACGGGAACACTGACGCCGGCAAGTTGTTCCATTTTTAGGAACTGTGGTGCTACTTATATAGGTCTTTAACAACATAGATCTAGCAATAGTGAAGCCTGTTCGCTGCCGAATTTTTGATATTTTATTTGAATATAGAGAATGTATTTTAGTTATGTTTAGTTGTAGGCAGTGTGGATTTTTATTTTTATCGTTAGACGTTAACAAAGATTCATAAATTATTTTCGATTCTATCGGGACGGGGAGCGCGTCGCGAGCTCCCGCCTAAATAATATTTAATTTTAGAACGGCGAAGGGATGGGACATGTGTGTCGTAACGCGTTTGGCGAAATGTGATTACAGACGGTAATTAACGAGCTGCTATTTATGTCGGAGCACGGCGGCCGCCATTTAAATATTTTCATTTTGAACACCGACAAAGTAATTATATGTATTTACATAACTGAATAGTACATAGGAACAGCTATTCAATTTAGCTTCATCCGTAATGAATTAAACCTGTCGTTATAACAGGTCTTCTTCATCAGCTAAACGTCCACTGTTGGACATAGGCCTGCCTTGTAGGAGGTGGGATTTTTTTAAGGTTCATAGCCACGCGATTTGATAAATGCCTTAAAACACATAATATTAGTTGTTATATTAACCGCAGTAAATTGTCCCTGTTAATGTTTGTTGTACATAAAACCTTTCTTCATCTTCTAAGTTATACTTCCTCATGACTAAGCGTAGTGATCACCAAGTATAGTGAAACACAAGACGACTTTCTTGGCAGTTATAATGGAGTGGTGTTGCCATTGCCTTCTCCATTTCACATATTACTCCGACCGCAGCTGATCATGACTTATACATGTAGGTTTCCTCACAATGATTGGTGCAGACCGGATTCGAATCCGGTACTTTTGGCGACGAAGGGAGACGTTTAAACAACTAAGCTATCTTGACTTGGACGGGGGGTTTGGAGCAGTCTAATACTGGTCCAATATGGACAGGATTCAGAGCCTCGTTTGTTTATAAGCAGGTTGCACCGCGAGCAGGTGAGGTTGGCTTGGGTCTCATGGCGTTTTATGTGGGACCCCTTACACCCCACTATAACAGCTAATTTTACCTTAATCTAGTGATGGCTAATTTATGAGATGCGTCTCAGAGCCGATACGATTAATTTTAGGTGATGCGCCTTATTAAAATAGAAAAAATTACAATTTTATCATTTATATTACAAAGGCTTTTAATAATAATTTTGGTTAATAATAAGGCTGTTAATAATAATTAATTATTCTATAATAACACTAGACTTGTTCAATTACCATAATATAATCTTGTATAACTATCAAAAGCAAAAGTAAGAATCTTTTGTGTCGTAGAAATATATTTGCTGTTTATGGGATACAACTTAAAAAAGTCATTAAATTTCATACTGTTATTATTCTGTGTTTATATACATATATATTACTTAATTTTCTTCTTCTAGTGTCTGTAAAATATGTAAAACAAATCTCTTAATATCATAGTTTTGTAATTATTTTTTTTTTATTTAAAGTAGGCAATGGTAAAAAAAAAGCTATAAGGTATTTTTTTAGCTCTTGCTTTTGTCAATGACACCTCAAAATAAAATTTATTTGAATTTTTTATATTTTGATACCGTGCCAAAAAGGTCCCCTGTCACTGTCTTAATCCCTTCCATTTATTTCACAATATGATCTTTAATTTGAACTAACTTTCAATCTTATATTAAAAGTCATTAAATATATAAACAAGTTAATATTTTTTACGATTTATATATATATTGCTTGAATTAACAATGTGATATAAATCATTGGAATAGTAAATATGAAAGAGTATTGACACTGAAAACAAAGTAAAAGTGCAGTTCAATTTTGATTTTAAAATAAAAGGTTTCGAAATAAATATTTTATTAATGGTGTCGTTAAAGATTTAGGGTTAATGATGTATTGATTAACTTACAACTTGGTCGGTACGGCATCTCAAATAACATGCATATTATTGTCAATGTAGAAAATCAATAACACTTGAGCCACTTAGTGTAGAATAGGAAGACAAAGCAAAAGTTTTTAATGACAGTTGAACTTTCGGAATCGCTGCGGAGTTCGGACTTAACATTGTGCTTGTGAAAGTGTTCCACCGTTGGCCAACCGCGTCGGGTCCGTTTTGTCTGGTCACTTGAAATAAAGCGCGCTTTCAATTGCAGACTAATTATGCCGACACGAGAAACTCATCACACAACTCGGCGCCGCCAGTTTCCATGTGTAAAGAGAGATTAGTCCACTTTAACGACACAATGTCAAAGGGGCCATTGTGATGGTGGCCGATAATGATGATAAGTTAAGAAAAGTATTACATTATGTCCCCAACAAGCGTTTGAAAAGGAGCGTTTCTTATAAAAATTTCATTTGGATTCAGCTCTCGTAGCCGCGTCTCGGGCTCCTGCTCGTGAATACATTACGGCCGTACATTAATTTATTGATTGTTATTCAAATTGGGTTTCTCAATTGGAGGTTGGAGGTGATGCGTCTCGTCGCGCCTTTTTGTCACCACCAGCCTCCGCTCCGAGGTTGACTAACGCGCGTCTACTGAACGGAAAATTATTTTCAATAAATCGTGAATACTTATTTACGATGCCTTCGCACGGCTGCGTCATCCATTTGATATTACCTGAACGTATCTAATGTCGTATGATGGAAATAATGATGACTGACAAGTGGGAAAATTAACAAATTATCAATATTTAATACTTTAACACCTAACAATGGTCAAGGTTGTTCTCTTAATTATTCAAATGTATGCATATTTATATACTTTTATTGTTTTCAAATGTACATAATAAGTACATTACGTTTTTCTTTTAACTACTCATTAAAATATTTATAGCTATTATTTATATTTTCGCTATAAAAATAAATGTACACAGTCTTTAAGATTTATTCGTTAATAGTTTATAGTAAATATTATAATTGTTACGTGGAGTTATTCGTAATATATTCATAGTGGTGCATTGTCAAAAAATAATGGGGTCTGTAAATAGGATCGTTAAATATCCGCGTGGCTCACAAAAGGTAAATTATTAACGCGTGTGAACGCAACAATTATAATATCCGCCATGTTGGTAATTTGCGCGCGCACAGTCCGATTGGCTTCGACCGTCTGAAAACCGATTCATCGGCATTACTAACTTATTATTATTCCTGACTCTGTGTTGTTTCTAAGAAAATGTACTCCGAGCTCAGTTTGTAATGACAAAGGCGCTTTTTTTTATTATTATTTGATCGTTCACTTGTTTCTGTTAATTGTTCCGGAGACGTGATTTTAATATATCATGCATGTTGACTGGCCTCTTTTATAGCGTATGCAAATAAGCATCGATGCCGGCACCGAAGGTATTTCTCGGCGTCTCGAAATCTATAGAAGTGCGAATGAGGCATTAAAACAAGTCGTTTAGCGCGCTTTCATTCCCGACTTTTTGTTGCGGCGACGGCGTGTTCTTGAGAATCGCAATTTAATAAAATTAAAATTATTCACTGTCATATCATTATTTTATATACGTCGAGATGAGAAACGCGTTCAGACATAAGGTGTTAAGTCTCGTCACCTTAGTTATTTCACTAGCATACAGCAACCTTCAAACCGGAACATAGTAACGTTTGTTCATTAATATTTGGCTGTAGAAATAGGAGTTACGGTGGTACCTAACTAGACGATCTCTGGCCACGGAAACCTATTACCAAAAACAATTATAGTAGTAATTAATTATTTATATTAATAGTAAATTTAAAATTTGCACAGTTCAATATTTTAGATTAAATAGATTGCTGAATATATGATTTGATATCTTAAAGAGTTATGAATTAAATTTTTAATACCCAATAAATTAGATGCCTTAAAGTATTTCTTAGTATTTGTGTAGAATACTAGTAGTTGGTCGTTGCATTCACATTAAAAAAATGAAAAGTAATAAATAAGATAAAAGTAGTAAATTTAAAACGCAGCTGTATATATATACATACATATATAGCATACGTCAGCAATTAAACAGCCATAGCGACATCCCATTCTGCACGGATGCACATCAAGAAAGGGAAGATTTCAGAAAGATAGTTTGTTATTTGTAGTATTAAAATGGTATATTTTGGTTTTATTGAAAAATAGGCACCGTCAAAACAAACCAAAACGTTTTACGTACTTAGTTTAAAAATATAGTATGTATTATTGTTTAAATTAAATCAAGTAAATTTCTCATAATTATTTATTATACGAAAAATGTATTCTGCTGCTGCATATTTAAACTGTGTATATATTGAGTATAAATTAACGCAATAATTTACAACACGAAAAAGAGCAAACGAAACGGTATCAGGAGTTAGAGGAAATGCGATAACAATAGACGCTAATAATATAATACACGTGTAAATTTCCATCCGTTGACATCCGAGATCGAGGACCATATAAATGATTAGATGAACATATATATATTTACCGCAATAGATTAGTTCTGATATAAAAATACCGGTAAAGAAATTTACATATATTAACAGCAACTTTTTGTTTAACAATCTACATTTTTAATATGGTTTGATATGCAAATATTTATTATGCGGTTCTGTCAATATATTTGTGGTAACGCTGATGATTTTTTTTTATCACCATTAAACATCTCAACAGCATTTCAAATGTTATACTTTTAGGACAAATTTAAAGATGATAATATAAGATTTATATGGGGTTTTTTTTGGTAAAATTAGTTGTTTAATCGCCGTCACCAATAAACCGTTTCCGTTACATTTTGTACGTCTACGTATGTATAAATTGTATTTTTGTTTGGTACGCTATAAAGTGCATTGTACTCTATTCTGTACTAAAACTACTTATGATAACAATTCTAAAGTGAGTCGCACTTGTACCCAATTCATATCCATGACGCTTCGACCGGTGCTCCTCCGCACCTTTGATTCCTTTCTATTTGTTAATACGCATCCCGTGCCCGCGGTACACTTCTATGCATGCATCTTATTATGTTAATTCTATCAAATAGTATGTCATTTTTATACATTTTATAATTTTCGTGTTCTTTATTAATCTAAAGTTTTTAACCAACAATAAAAACTAAGTTATTTAAAACACGATCAATATGTTTGTACATTAACCCGATTTTGATTCATGATAATTATTTATTATATTTTTATAGTTAGGTATTTCTGATTAAAAAGTAATCAAGTATTATTATCCAACAAAAAGAATGAAGTTCTTAGGAACTAAATACATTATAAAAATCGGACCATTATAGAAATATTTTAATGGTAGTTATTTTGATTATTGATACAGTTTTATTAAAATTCAATAGGAGTTAAAAATAGGGAAGAATGATTTGCTCATTCCATTATCATCATTATTTCAATCGATGAATGTCGACTACTGGACACGTCTCTTGCAATACTCCCTCCATAGTATTTTTTTAAATGTATATACGTTGATAAAGATTATTTTTTTAAATATATTACATACTGTGTGACATATCCTTAATAATTCATCCCTCCCTGATCGGCCTCCCATATCGTTACAGTTTCGAGCATCTCTTCCCAGGAGTGCCATCACACTACCGCGTTACGGCTGGATCAGGCAGACCCGCCCCCGCTTCCCATGTTTACCCTCTTAAGTTCACTTGGGACGTTTAATGTTGTCACATAATTGCCTTTTCTTACCTTCAGTGTGGTCCGTAATGACAGTAGCTTGTTGATTTGGTCAGTAACTGTTCACACAACACACACTTTAGCACTCTGATTCATGTCAATATAATAATCTCATGTAAATCTTCTATGTTTTAAATTAATTGTATTTAAAAAAACAATTTGGTTAATGAAATGTACTTAATAGAAGATCATTGGTTTTTCTTTAACACGTATTTGCTAAGTTTGTCGAAACCTTTCTGTTCGTAGGAAGTCATGAGTCCAACTATTCAATAGATATATTTTTAGTAGTACCATAAATATATTATATTTTAATGTCATTACAAAATATTGATTGTTTTTAAAGGTTCTTTTTCTTAAAATGCTATTTTGTTTTAAAGATTGGTTATTGCGGTAAAATGCATTGTGTACAGTGCAGCTTAGATTTTCAAAAGTTAACGGTTGCTCTTTCCAAACCACTGGGGTAGGTTATTCCAGAAATTTCTTCTCGTTTTTTTAATTTAAATATTTAATAAAGTTGAGGAGAATTGTAACAAAATGTGGACGCGAGTGTTAGGTGCAGAATTCGTCGAAATATCGTCGAAGTACAAAGGCACGCCCCTTCCTGTCGCGCGGGCCGGCGCGGTGCCTTGCCCACTACTCTCTGTATCACCTATTTGTTTTATTTATAAATAGATTAAATATTCTATTACTTGAGTAACTTTTCTACTTAAAAAAATAACCTTTGTATTTTCGTAATTACCTCTCTAAATTTCCTCTAAGTACTCAGGCAATATTTTAAAAGTAATTGTAACAAAAATTAACGGCTGATTCTTTTGTAAGAGAATGCCATATCTTTTATTTAACTGTTATATTATTACATAACTTAACTTTATCAGGTACTTAGTTATTTAATAAATAACGTAATTTATGTAGATTGTTTGATACAGGAACTACCTGTTATATATCTTTAGTATTTTGATATTTCTATTAGTATATATTTCTGATTATTAAAAAGCTCATAAAAGGATAATATAATATTAGAATATAACATTAAATGTATTCAAAGTTTTGTGCATTTCGAATGGGACATTACTTTGACTCCATATTTGTCATGTAGTGGGATGGTGAGGATGTAATAAAGATGCAAATCTTGAACAGCTTACGTCTGTAGTTTAGCTACCGGTTCGATTGTCGCCTACCTCGGTTTCGTTCACTATTGTATATATATACATTAACTATAATGACTATAGAATATGCTTTTTACTGTGTATAAATGTGTAAATTTATTGGTAAATAATAACATTAAATTGGTTTTGATTGTAATTAAATAAGTATTGGGAAGATTAATACGGATGTTTATATATATGATACAAAATAATAATGAATCACTTGGATTATATGATCGGAGCAGTAACTTTTTTTTTTTATTAATTATCATCATTTGTTTGAAGTATTCATGAACTAGTCGGTTTACCTGTAAAGTATACTAAATGATATTGTGTTGTACTAAAGATTGAATGTTGACGCGCGACCGTGTGTGGTCCATTGATCGGACCCTTCAATACTAAAACGTAACAACTTCATTGTTTAAACTTACATTTGAACTTTATAACAAAACAAGTTAAGTTTAAAATGTAATAATTAAACTTAACTATTTCGAATAGGTGGAGTTTTGTTTTTTAATAGGCAATCGCAAGTGTTAATGCAGGTTTCTTTATATGTCGGTTCATACGTTATATGAATTACTAGTTAGTAGTTTACTATTTTACAATCATACGGTTAATCTGATTACTTGATTTTAGGATGTATTATTACTTGTACGATTCTAGTAAATCAATTATCAAGTACTTGGGCATTACTTTATATTACACTCAGCTACTTGGGCACATTCTGGGGCACAGGTTGGAGAATTTAGATTATAGTATCTTTTTTTAGAACTCGCCTGGTTGACTGTCACAATAGCATTACTGGATTCTGTTAATATATAAAAGTTTACTACTACTGATTTGATTTATCAAAATAAAACTCTTGATATTTTGTTTTATACATATATAGGTAACACCTGTTATTGTTTTAGTATGAAAGCTTGAATCTTATGTATGTATTTATTTAATGAGAAAATAAAAATCTGGTCACTTATTTATACGTTGGTTTATTGCGTTTCTGTATGGAGTATGATATGTGTATAGCGAGTGTTTATGCAGATTATAAAAAATTACAAATGTTTATGCGTGTATCAGAGCAGACGTTGCGTGGGTGATCCATTGTGCACCATGAAATATTGACTCACGGGAAGTCTTCAACTCCGTGCGATTTGCACCCAGACCTCTAATTAGCCAGTTTTTGTTTGTAACGATTTCGGATGTTATGCAGGAGTGTGATAATAATTTAGCAATTAAGTTCCTACTTATAATAGAATATTAAAACACCCGCATGTTTTAATTTGTACGACGTACAGGTTATATATAATTTTCTCATATAATTGTTTTATATAAGGCATATGTGTGGGTGTATACTTTATGGATTGTCGAATAAAAACTTAAATTTTTAATAGTACTCGACGGAAATTGCTAAAGAATGTTTATAAAAAAGATACTGACAAATAGTTGTAATTTTGCAGCGTCTGTGGGCAGGTAATGATAATGTGTGATAATTTGCGCCTTTTGGTGAATTAATGCCGCAATGATTATATTGTGGCGCTGCTAATATTTTATGTTAACTTTAACCATGGCTACAACATAAAGAAAAAGATGTGTGCGATTATTTCTTTATAAATGAAATAGCTTCAAAAAAAAAGTATCTATTGGTTTATCGGTTTTTCTAACTAAAACAAATATACAATACATAATATATCAACATTACCTTTCAATTTTGTGAATATAATTTTATACATAATATGTTTCCTTTTAACATCTGTGAAGGAAAAATTACAATAACTACTGCTGTTATGTCAATCTAAGAACTTACAAGAACTCTTTCTCCTTGCGTATTTTGTATCGTTACAGAGTATACATCTTTATTTATATATATGAAGTATGTGTATAGATGAAAGCAATTACAATGGATTATTAATAGTTGTTCTCTCTTAATAACTAAATAAAATAAAAACGTACCACTCAAGGCTACGATCAGCCTGTAACACACGGCCCGGCGGCCATTAATAAGCTAATGACAGATCAGTTTGACAGCTAGTTATCGCGCCATCTAGCGGTAACAGTTTAAATATCGATCGCGTTTCTCCACGTCAAAACATGGCGATGGGCACTCGCTTATTCTTTTTGATTTAGTGCCCATTGCTTTGGGAACTGCATTGATTTATCAATTATTTCAAGTATGTCGGCCGTGGTATTTTTAAAGCACGATCTTACTTTCATGTCATACTATTTGAGATTAATCATTAATAACAACGTTATTTCGGATTATCTGATTGGGGCGAACAATAAATTCATCAGTGCGTACCTATTAAGCGGTGTATCGAGTGCAGTTACAAATAAATTTTTATTCTAAGTCGTGTCAGTTGTAAACAGATATTTTGGAATTCATGATATAGCTATAAAGAAAATAAATACAATTATACTTTTACTATAATTTCTTGATTTTAAAGAAAACATTCATTGATACCAAATGTTTCAAACTTTTTAGTGATGGCGGGAAATCGTTAAGAAGTTAAATTTAGCTATATTTGAACAAGCATTAAAGCGGATATGACAAAGCTAAAAATGAGTATGTTAACTTTAAGTATTGTTCATTTTGAATTATAATCGACACATATATTTCGATATATTAAATAATGATTGCTGCGAAAATTATATATACTTACCACCATCACAACCATTTAATGTGAGAGTGGTTATATGGAGTTGTCTTTTAAATCATATTGGGAAAACGGGATTAATGAGAGACAAACGCGTGTGGTTTTGTCAAGTATTGTTTGTAAATCGGATGCGCCCGCGCAGCAGGGTGCGGTCGCTCAATCGTGTAGACAGTTTACAGTTTCAAGTTTTATTTAAAATCTATTTATATATCTTTTATTACATTTTGTAAAAATCATAACCTCTTTTACATACTTTATTTACTTTTGTTAAAACAGTTTTGTTTGAATGTTAGTGTTAAAGTTACAACTAATTGGATAATTTAAATGAAAGTAATAAATAATTAAATTTCTCGATAAGTAATAGAGTTCTTTATTTATTTAGTTATCTCTTTCCGGTTTGAAATATTATTGTGTTTCCTACACACAGAGCTCTAAGGTTCATTAGTTCCTACAGTTTATATTATTTTGGAAATCATTGAAGGAGATTTATGATCAGCAGTGAGTATCTTCCGTATATAAATAAAATTATTAATAATAGACTATGAAAATAATTTAACCAGTATTTATACTGAATTGATTTAATGTTAAAACCCTTTTCGATCAATTTTAGCCGCGACACGAATATTTTTGATGTGGAGTGATCCCGTGAGCTATCATAACACAATGCCAGTTGACAGATCGTCCGCATTCGATTAGGCACTATTCCTTAATATTTCAAACAGGTCTTTGTTGATTTGTTTTATTTAAATCAACGTGGCGTTATTTGAACGCTATCGGAAAGGGTTCATATTGATTTTTGAATGTTTGTTTTGATGGGCGAGACTTTTGGAACGTTCTCGTAAAAAAAGCTTAGGATCTCCGTCGTTTTCTTTTGTTGTCCTCGACTGTCCCTTATGAACGATGTTAAGAGAATAAAACTAAATTACAATATGATCTCTATAACATACTGTCAATATAGTATATTAATCTTAAAATTTTGATCACCTAAACGCCTGTAACCGAGAAGAAATGATGAATGAAATGGAAGAGGAAATAAAGAAAGAAGAAATAGTAGCTCTGTCTCACACAAGGCCTCTTCAGTGGACTATATGGCGTCTGTTTTTTTAGTCAAGTAAAAGTTTGCTAATTTTATTATATTCTATTTCAAAGAGAGATGAAGCTACTGATATTATTACGGGTAAAACTCAAAGTTGTTTAAGGTCCAAAATATTTACGTAAACATTATAAAATCAGTTTCACATCATGTGAACTTTAAACTTTTAATATCTGTAAAATGAAGTGATTCGTTACTTTTGTTATCGAAGTTAAATTAATGTAAGCCGATGTCGGTTATGTGACATTGCGTGGCCCACTCGGTACCACGGGCGCTTTGATTGATAACCGAAGAGATCCATATCGGATATACAACATGATTTATGTTAACGTGTAATTGAATGTCCCGCTGCTTACCGTCCTATTTATAATGTTCGATGCGATGATTTTTAATACATTTCATCCAGAGATAGGTTATAGGCCGATTTTGAAGTTCCAGCGTCTGGTAACTTGGATTTAGGATTTAATATAAGAATTAAATGTAAGGGGTTCTACACAACCAAAGCTAACTTGACCTGCTCGGGGTATATCCTACTAATCAACAAACGAGGCTCTGGCTTCCCACTTACCCGCATTGGGCCAGCGTGGTTTGTGATGGCCCAAATCCTCTAATTATTAGGGGAGGCCTATGTCCATCAGTGGATGTAAACCGGCTGATGATAATGATTTAATATACTTTCCTAATATGACAACGTTTATTTTTGATACTAAAATAAGCCCCATGAAAATATCATACGTAAAAAAAATTTAAAAATAGCCCTCATCGAATGTATGAATATAATATTATTTTTAATGTATGGTCAAACTTGTATAAGGAATTGCTAATAATTAAAAATATATATTATCAGCCCTTATTAGTTTCAATAAATTTATTTCATTTAGTTTATGAAAGTTATTAACCCTAAATAAAAAAATTTAGTGCTTTGTGCACCTTTTTTGTACAAACATTGTACAGTACGAGTAAGATGTCTAGTTAATGGTAATTGAAACGCTTGCTCATAACAATGAGGCACAACTTAGGATATTTTATAGTACATTGTATACGTCGAGTTTCATTAATTTTCTTAGTTAAATTGGAACATAATAACGTTTACGCATTAGTTTTGAACGATAGAAATCGGTGCCACGGGTAATCTTTCAGTCCAGTTATCAGAGAGAAATTTTCCATAAGAAGCTGTGCCTTTAAGAGGAATACAAGTTCATGAAGGATTTTTACCCACTAAAACTCTAAGTGGTCACTCTCAGTTGTTTTGATCGAAGGATCCAAGGAACTCTTACGGAACGTAACCAGTGCCTCCCTGTAATACGTGTAAGCATTTTTCAAAGAAGGCTATGACCCATACATGTACTAAGATAAACTCCGGGTTAGTAAGTAAAGAGGATCGCCACTTGCAAGGACTGTGAATATGAAGATTCAATTTGTTGCTTTTTGCGACAGACAAGGGTTGTTTTAGTTTTATTCCTAATTAGCCCGACACTACAGGACAGGCGGTAGAACTAACAGGATGGTAGCAAAAGAGACCTACCACCAGTGTTATATAGCATCAAAGATAAATGTATAACTGTGGTTACAAAGTCTAGACCCGTTTCGCCTGACCTATCTGCGGTCTGGGCGTCAGTTTCCTGCTCGGCTTTTACGATGGCCGCAAGCCTTCGGTAATTAAACGCGGTTGAGGCTCCGTTTAACGATACGGTTTTACAATCGTCACGCGGCCATTGTCTCTCGATGTATTACGAAATCGAAAACAATGTAAACAGTTAATGTAATTGCTGTACAGTCGATAGTCAGGTGATCTGTATCCATATAATTGTATATATGATGTTAAAATGACAGAATTTGCATGTTTCCAATCCACAAACCAAATTTTCGATTGAAGGTACACATATAATATTATGTTAATAAGAAAGGGTCATAATAAATGAGAGATTTCGCTGTGAATATTAAATATGTCGTGTCGTATATTTAACATCCGTTGCGAAATCTCTGACACACCTTTCCAATATAGTGGTTATGTCTGGACTGTTAGTATCTACATAGTTGACGCTTTTCACAAAGGAAATGACATAAGTCGGCCATCTTTTGTGTAAACACACGAAACGACGTCCGTTTGGCGAGTGGAACGATTAAAATTTGTTAACAATATTCTAATATTGTGTTAAAGTGAAGACATTTTCTTGAAAAAAAATCATTAGGAAACAATTTTAGCCAATTTGGTTTAAATTACTTCAAACTTTTGGTACAAAATGTTTATTTGTTTAGTAATGTAAAATAAAACGCCTCTTGATCTTTTGTCAAATATCAAAGTGTAGTAATGGAAGATTTTTCTAGATGTTCATATATTTTTTTTAATTTATTATCATCATTTAAGAAGTCTTTTTGTGACTATAAATTGATCTTTTCAATTTGGACTTATTCATCTAACAAGCCACCTTTAGGTACCAGAACAGCTGCTGTCGTTTTTCTATTAATAGTCTTTTACGACAAGCTAAGGTTGTTGTGGTAGTAATATTGATAATTATATCATCATAATCATTAAATTATAATTAATAATGTTTATATAAAATTTTTTGTCAGACACAATCGAATTTTATTAAAAAAATCGGAGGCCCCGCAAACTTTTCTTTTTGTATGACTCAAGTTAAATATGCGTGTATCACAAAGGATTTTATCCGATGATGGATATTTACAGTTTTACGGCAAAACTGAGTAATGTCAATAAAAATGAACCTTGCAGTGTGAACGTCAAATTTATGCAACGTGTCAGGAATCTCTGGGTGACGCAGCGGCTTTTTTTCTTTTGTCGAAATCAATAACGGTATTTTAACTGTATTGAACACTATAGAAAAACGTATTAATGGTCCTCAAAGTTATGTTGATTGTGTATGTAGGGCTGTGCCACTAACCCTACTAATTCTTCGAAATGTCGTTCATGTCGCTCGTCGCGCCCCGTACAAGGCAATAAACCGATTGATTATTACCTATTTGTGTGAAAAGCGGAAGGAATAGTGATGGTGGTATAGTCACAAGGTGTGTTACAGCACGAGCCGTGTCCGCCGGCGTCGCTCGTGAGAAATGTAAATATTTAACAGCATCGCTTCGCTTCGCATTGAAATTGTCGCAATGATTTCAATCTTCTGATCTTTAAACTTATTACAGCCGAAATTGAAAGAACCGGTATTGATTAGATATTGTTATTATAGCTTTTGACGGACTCTACTAGAACATTATTTGTACTTTCTAAACGTAAATAAATATGAATAAACGTATATCGACAGTGCGTCGTCTGGTGCGCGTCAATCAAACGGAATATTTACGAAACCCAACGATTTGTCACTCCGCCATTTTGACTCATTCACAATGAGGGCCGCCATTTTGGTGACAATAATTAACAGATAGACATCTACGACCGTCCACTTTCTAGTTTTTTGTTTTTAGAAAAATTATCATCACAATAAGCGAGACGATCTCTTTTTACTCACCGCTGTTGAGGATTTTGAATATCATTAAGACGTGGAACAACTTTAAATTTAACACGACGGTACGTTTGTGAAGAACGTGTATTAAGAAATAGCCGAACGAATGGGCACAATAAGTCGTGAATATCGTAGAAGTGAACAGTTATTTATATAATTGATTTGATGCAAGGAAAAAGTTCTGGGAATAAATATAAATTAACATAATACATAATATATATGATTTATTGCAAGCAGAGGTTGAAAGTAACTTCAAATGAACGGTATGCGTGCGGCGCGACACCTTGCCGTCGTCGTCAATAGGTCAGGTTGTTTACCCCTCCTTATCACCTTTTGTTTTGCTCAAACACTTGCCTTATTTCAATGTTTTACAGCTTCCTTAAAACATGCTCACAAAGTCGACGATATTAGCGATAACTTGTCGGTTTCCAATATCAATTTAAATTACAGAAAAAAAAATATTTAGCGTCTTGGGAGTCGTGTCGGTAGGACCGAAGATCGAAAAGCAAAGGATAACATTTGAATATAGGAAAGCCTCGCTATTGGAATGGCTAACAATAAAAGCATCGGAGGCCGATCGGCGATACAGGTCCTTGTGTCCACATTAGCATCTCGAGGCAGGAGTGTGTGCAAACAGCGAGGGTCATCTGATGAAATGTTCAAAGGCTTTTAGTTCCCGAGAATTATTAAATGAAGCCCCAGGATCGTAATGTAAACACCGTGTGTTTGCCGAGCCAAGAACCTGTTGCTTTGTGGACGTCTCGATGCGTGCTCTGGGTTATTGGCGGTTGTTTCACATCCGCTAATGTGGACGTTGGCTCAGTTAATGGCAACATTGTGACGCGCCGCGCTGTCCGTCCAGAGCTCATCCCCGGCCTACGCTTTGTTCGATTTTATTTCGCGTTTCGGTGACGATTGTTTTAAGACCTCGCTAATAAAACTATATCGCGAGATATAAATGTTTACGGCTATTCATGGAACCACAATTGATCATCGGGCAGTACAGATATTTTATTATGCTGCTTTGTCTTTATTTTGTATTTATTTAAACGTTGTACAATCAATTCCACTGAATGTTATGCAAACACGACAGATTTCCCTTCGGCGTCAACAATGCGTTGCACAAATGAGTGTCGCAATAAACTCGTGAATACAGCCAGATACGGCGAGTCGATGTCTAGTCAAACACATAGGCCGGTCTAGGCAAATAAGCAGGTAGCAGGGTCCCGGGCGCTAACTCCGCTAATGTGTGGACAAAGCCCGTCGTGACGGATCCCGCTAATAAACGTTCCAGGGAGTGAAGCGCGAACATTCGCAGCCTCTCCCACCAGCATATTATCCACAGATAAAACAGAATCTTTGTCTGTTATTGTAACTTAATACAGTTGATTAAATATTTATGGCTTCATTTAACCTGGATTACAGATATTTGCTTTATTTCAAAACCTACGCACAACGTCATAAATACAAGCGATAACATCTTTATTTTTAATATCGATTTAAACAACATATGAAAAGAAATATTTGAACTGTTGGATGTAGTGCTAGTAAAAAAATAAATTTAGTTTATTAAAAATTTAATTCATTTAACTTAAGAAATTGTGGGATATAGGACAAAAGCTCTATATATTAAAGTTTTATTTGTTATTGAAAGAATAAAACTCCGTTAAGGAAAGAAAATTAGATAAAAAGCAAGTGATGTAAAATAAAGTGTTGGATAAACGGTTTTGTAAGAGAATGATCGAAGTCTCAATAGTAAGTACTTTAAGAGAGCTGTAATTAGAAAAAATTTATTAGGAACTTTAAATGGTACACGGTAAGTAAAGTTTTTTTTGTTTAAATTCGGCACGATATCTCCATCGGCATTAACATCATGATGTCCAATATTTTATTACCGCTCGTATTTGCTATGCGCACACGCAGTACAAGTTACGCGACATCTTTCATTACAAGTTTCTATTTGATTTAGCTTCATAAACGACTCTAGCGTACATGTGATTATGATTTCTATCACAAATATTACAATGTATTCAGAGCTGTTTTCACTAAAAGCCTAACTTGTTTTACCTGTTTTTTTTTTTAATTAAGAACATTAGACCTTCAATATAATGTAAAGTAAGTAAGAAAATGAAAGTATCCTAAACCAAAATTTCTAATTTGTCTATGTAAAGTCCAGTTATTAAATAGATGTTCTATTAAGTTTATGTATCATCTATATTGATTTTACTAATGATTTTTGGCCAGAGAGAATTTTCGAGTTGGGATGCTTTTTATCAGTTATTTAATAAACATAATATATTCCTCGTGCTGTTTTTAGCAAATTGCTAGAGTCGAGAAGTCAATGTATTCATCATCATTTTAGCCGCTTTATGGTCACTATTAAAACGGGTTCATTAGTAGTTGATAACAACTAGTTGGTAACAATGTACAAAAAACATCACCAAGTAGAGTGATTAATATTGTCATCCGTGAATACAATGTAAATATATTTTTATTGGCATTGATTGCGATTGGAAAGGCAGACATAAGAAAGTTAAGATGATTTGTAGAATCACTTGCTTAGTTATTTATATATAATAATAAATATATGACACAAACTTTCTTTTACTTAAGGTTTAAGATTTTGCGTAAGGTATAGTTGAATAGAAAATATCATTTTTATAACACAAAAAATTATAAATAATAATATGAATATTTCAAAAGTGGTGGTTATTGGCTTTACAAATAATATCTTGCTGGCAAAAACGATGTCTTTCAGATAACTTTTATAAGGTCATATTGTGACTTATGTGTTATAAAAGGTATGATAAGGTCATACACAATAAATCATACATACAAACAACTATTTTGGTAGCAAATTGTTGAAAGCCTCGCTTCAAATGGTTTGGGGGGTTTCTCGTTTCAAAACCGACTTCATATTTACACAAAGCATAAGCAAGTGGATTACTTTTTTTAGGTATACCAATTTCACTTTTATGGGTGAAGAGTTTAAAGTGTAACATTATAGAATTGGGTATTTATTACACAAAGAATTTTACTCAAATTATTAATTTTTATGATTAAAATTTAAGTCGTTTCAATACGTAGCTACCTCTGTTGAGTCTATTTGTGCAGCCAAAGAATACAATGAAAATATTACTGTTCCAGTTTAAGCGCTTACTTTGCTTCAAATAGACTTTTCGTATTATGTCCTAAAACGATGGTGACAATATGGTGCAGTATTGGCTTGAGCTGTTCGCTTATCTCCGTATATAACAGTATTACTGTATACCGCCAGTCAATACATAATAGCTAGAGTTAGAATTTAATTAGCTTCCAACGCCTTTTAAACTGGAAAACAGCAATGTTTGCACAGTACTGTTTGTCGGCTGCAATAGGAGCTGCGCTAGTACTTACCTAGACGGTCTCCAGCAACAGAGACCTACCGCTAGTAGTTCTACTATTTTCTAATGTAATAAGATTTCTTTGAAATATAGTTACTCATCGTCATATACGTGTGTTTGAACATCGCCCTTCTCCTTCTCTACTAGGAAAAACTGACAAGTTATGGATACCGCGGAGTATCGGTCAGTTGTATTGACACATTGATTATGGCCGGTGACCATATAATGATAAGTAACAGTTATCATTATATTATAAAATCACGACAAAGATTTTCACATGCCGTCAGCCACTACGATTTTGTTTGTTTGTACATTAGCGATGCGCGCTTATATTTCACGTATCATTGTGTGATGATGTAGATTTTTGATTATACGCCATTTTATATCAATAACGTTGTTTAAATTTTAATTTCAAACAAATAGTAACAAAGAAGTTATGCTTTTTATTCTAGATAAGAACAGTAAAGGAGTGCATTAACTTACTTTAGTTACTGACCAAATTCATGTCTCTCAGAAAAAATAGGCTAGCTAGATGCTAGTTAGGATTTATATACAGAGTACCTTACTGCGATAATCGCTTTTAAAATTAATGTGTCACTATTCAAATATTTTATTTTGTAAAACTTTTCGCTTCAGCGAAAGTGAAGAAAAGAAGTATTGATTTAATGTTACTACATTGTATTAATACTATTTGCCGGTAGAAATATCTAATAAGTCTTCGACAAAAGAGTAGACTTACATAAAGTACAATTAGTAAACGACGGTAAAAAATTACTTAAGTTAGTCATACTTTAAATTTACCTATAACATCTACATGGAGCCTAAATATTCGTAATCGAGACCAAATTAGGACTTGTTTTTTTAAAGTCGTGGTCGGTTTAATAAAAGGAAACAAAAAAAAAACAACCGAAAGGAATCAGTAGCAACGTCGATTCATGAGAAAGTGATATTAAGGAATGTTCGGGACATGTTATATAATTCGAAATAGGGTTCCGTATATTGTAGCAAACAACTATTAGTAAAATATTGTATCTATTTAATCAAGGATTAATTATATTAAAATGTATTTGTCTGTCTGTGTTTAAGGGTATGGATGTCTTTTCATTTCCGTGGGCATATGTGTAGAAGAGATGACTTACGGCTCCAAAACTTGGTCGCTAATTATGGGCCTCATAAGAAAGCTTAGAATCACACAGTGAGCAATGGAGCTATGCTTGGAGTATCTCTGCGTGATCAAATCAGAAATGAGGAGATCCGCAAACGAACTAAGGTTATCGATATAGTCCTGCGCGTCGCGAAGCTGAAGTGGCAATGGGCAGGGCACATAGCTCGCAGAACTGATGGACGTTGAGGACTCAAAGTGCTGGAATGGCGATTCCGTACTGGAAAGCGCAGTGTTGGCAGACCTCACACTAGGTCCACCTAGTGTGAGGTCTGACAATATAAAAAGAGTCACTGGGAGCCAATGGATCCAAACAGCACAAGATCGTATTTTGTGGAGTACTTTACAAGA
>DWLS01002120.1:0-18990 GCA_018246255.1 Pachliopta kotzebuea
TTAATACACATACACATTTGTTAGTTAATATTCACATTAACCGTGTTAAGTAGTGGTATTGTTTCCGCGAAGCTGTCCAAACTGCCGAGCTGGTGAGTCAGCGAGGCCGTATGCAAAGCGTTGTGATGTAACGAAGGTTACGACCACCTACAGCCGTCGTGACTAACCCGCGCCTTACTGCCGCTGCACGAACCGAACATATATAACAATCGCCATATAACCAACTTATGTAGGTTGATGACCATACGCTGACTTAAAAACTAAACATTTAATCTTCTTAGAAAAATTATCAGTTTAACCTTCAACTGAATTTATACACTGACTTTAAGTTTAAGTATATTATATAAATATAAACGGAATATTAAGAAAGAATATGTTCAGTTGATCACTTGCTAACGACCTGATGTCTTTGGCGAATATGGAGGATATAGACATTTAAGTAATTATTATTTTAATGTTAATTAGAAATAAGTGAACGATGGGATTGATATGTCCGCTGGTGGCAAAAATCCCAAAAGAAAAAACAAAATAAAAAAAGGAAGAATATAATTATACATAAACTGTATATTAGGAGAAACCTATGTTTAGAGTAGAAGTCTATAAGCTGATGATGATGATACCATGAATGTAATAAATAATGAATGAAGATTAGAAGGAATCGTTTTTTCCCGCTTTTCCCTGATATTATTATTCAGGGCTTTTTAAACATTTATTCACATCATTCAATACTTATACTATCTCATCATCTACCATTACAAAACCTGTTCATACACTGTGTATATCACATTATGTACTTTTTTCTATTATAAACTATAGTACATATCCTTTGACAATATATTATAAATTAATGTCTAACTAATTTACATTTTATTAAGTCCGTTAAACTATAATTCTTGGGCCTGTTTTCTATTAGAAGGAATCGTTTTATTCAGGTGGTATGCTCTGGTCGCGCTGAAAATTGGCGTAGAGGACTTCCATTGGACGATTATAAACTGAATTGATGGATAAATGAAATGTAATTAATTAGGAGATAAGAAAGAAGGAAAATGTAAATGTAATGCGGTGTACTTTTGGTCCGAGAGGCGATGCCTGAAAGAAGATAGAAAGCAACATTGTAAAAGAATGGAAGATGGAAAACATGCGGAATGAAAGAGAAATTTAGTGAAGAGAATAATAAAAGAAACAAAAATAAAAGCACAACAGAACTCTTACCCAAAATACGAATGAGGAACGCAGCAGACCAAAAAAAAAACTGAAAAGATGGCGATGATCAAACGCTTTAATCATTATTAAAAATAATAAACATTAAAGCTAATGACTTAATGAGAATTTAAATTGAATGAAATATCAATGATTTTCGCATCAACATTAATCACATAGATCTACAATGATTTATTAATAATGATCTGAATTTTTTAACTAGATCCAAGTATAAGAAAATAATGTTAGATATGATTACCTCGTTATCAGGTAGAGTTAACCAGCCGTTTCTTATATCAGCGGGATCAAAATCCTCTGAGGATATGGAGACACTTCTCCGTATCCGATTCTCTGTATACCACCAATTTATGTGCTCCATTTTCAGACAAAAAAGTCTAGTAGGTTTTATAAAAACAAATTTGTTTTTTTTTATATGTATGTATAAGAAGACTAATAGATACTTTAAAATGGGAATTTTGTATTAAAATTTTAACATTTTTGTAAATCTAGTTATTTTGTTAAGTAAAACTTTAGATTAAGCTTATAAAAGGTTCAACCTTCGACCGCCTTAGAAACATGAATGAAATCTTGGAGTGCTTGTTCATTTGCTGGTTGTTTGTTTGCTTCCGTGTTGCTAAGCAACGCGTGCACGTGGATGTCAATGTCACGGCAAACTTGACCTCAGAAGTTAAAGCCAACTTGACCCGCTCAGGTACTCAGCTTTGTTTAACGAGACTTCCTTATTAGATTACGTTGACTTAGGAGTTATGTTACAATTTGTTATGTAATAATATTTTTTATTATTTAGGAATTGGTGGTGAAATGAAAACGCTTCGGTGGATGTGCGGAGTGACGAGACTAGACAAAATCAAAAACATCGCCGTCAAGCTGCAAAAGAGCAATCTTCGTTGGTATGGGCACATCAAAAGAAGACCTCCTATGTTGGAAATTTTATGGCCAATCTGAACATCACGGGGTCCAGACCCAGAGGGCGACCAAAGACAAGACAGATATGGTCAAAAAAGATCTAAAGTTCTGAAAGGTTACCGAAGAGGACGCGTCCGACAGAGCGAAGTGGAAGAGAAAGACCAGAAAGGCAGACCCCACCATCAGATAAGAATAATAAATGCCACAGAGAGAGATTGGTGGTGATCATTAGTCTTTATATCATCAATCGGTAGATTGCTGAAATTTAGATTGCTAAAGGTTACTGATGTTAGGTCTCTGTTGCTGAAGACGGTATGGGTAGGTCCCATCGCAGATCCTGTACCAGCAGATACAACACTGTGCAAACATTACTATGTTCCGGTTTGAAGGGTTCTATTTACTAGAAGTTACTGGACTAACGAGACACCTAACCTCTCAAGGCGATGAACGCAACGTGCTGCAGTGTATACCATCTCAATCAACGTTACGTTCATATGGGCAAGTGTATCACTTGATATCAGGTAAACGTATTGATGATCTCGTCGACTTGTATAAAAAAAAATGTATATAAGTATATAAAAAATAGTTGTTTGTTTTATGTAATAATAAGTTTTTTATTAATACCCTCCAACTTAAGTATATTTCAGTGCGATTTGTATATTACCTTTTTTTGTTTTAGTGACATATTTAACGTGTTGTACATTAGTAGTGAGATTATAACCTTTATTATTTAGTTTTTATTATTATGATGAAGTTAAAACCTTCGGCCACTATTATGGCCTCGAAAGCTTCATCGGACACTGAACTCCTGAGCTGAGGATCCAGACTCCGCGAGCTGAAAAAAGATATATATAATATAGGGGAGAGGAGAAAGCCGAGGGAAGAGGATTTGGGGAGAGAAGGAATTATTATCACCTATATACTAAGTTATGTAACAACTGAAAATACTTACTTAAATAAATAAATCCTCGGCTGTAGACTTTATATACAATATATTAATTTTATGATATATCGTTAGTATAAGTTAATGAATTGCTTTGATCCTGGTATCAACAGTTCCGTACGCAAATATCATTAAATAAACTTTCATAAATGATTATGGATCAATTAAGGAAGATTATAAACCAATTTTTGTTGTGAAAAATCAAAAAATTTACGTACAACTTTATTTATGCATTTACTAATGGCACAACCAAATGAGACTCTTTAAAACTGAAATTTCGTAAATTGTATTTTTTGATTAATTGCCGATTTTTCCTTTAATCATCTTACTATCTTCCTTTTCTTGGCGTGCGTCCGTGAAGAATGGAATGTCGCTATGCCAACTTAATTGCTGACTGATATATACATAGCTATGATAACAATTTGGGATTTTTTGTTGCTAATGCAACGGGCTATTACTAGTATATCAATAAAGCCGTTTACGTTGTGAGAAATTAAAGCTTCCGGCTGCGATTTTAAGTTATTAAGGTTTGCAAGTATATTTTATATTGTGTTGAAGTTAAATTAAATAAAAATCAGGTAATAGGTATGCGGTGGCAACTAGGATGCAACTGTGGTGTATAACAAAGAACCTGTTTGTACAAGTGCAGTAAATAGATCGTGCGGAGTGCGTGACGATTTTACTGGTAGGGGGCCACAAGTGACCGGATACGGGCGCAATTGGATAGGTTCATTAGCCTTCCTGAGGATTACTACAAATGCTGTTAGCTTTAGCTTTTTGTTACCTTCGTATAAGGTCACTTTTTATATAAACTTTTGCTTTCAACCTTGTATATACGAATATTACTAACGCTTTAACATTTATTAATAAATTTTTCATTTAACATCATCTTCTAGTCGTCCACTTCTGGGCACTTTCCTCAATAGTGGGGGGATTTAAGCCGTCTTCCACAACGTTGGTTTAATATGGGTTGTTGGGGAGTCAGAGTTAATCAGCAAGGTACACCACGAGCAGGTGAAGTTGACTAGGGTCCCAGGAGTTGTTGTGTGGGACCTAAAAGTGGGGAATTAAAAATAATTGGATGATAAGGGGTAATATTTAGGATATACATAGAAACCTATTTAGTAGCCTTAATCTAAAATATTAATATACATATATATAAATATTAGTTTTTATTTAATCGGATATCGGTGAAAATTTTGCTAAGAAACTATCAAGTATTGATAAATACCGGTCTCTTCAATTGTGAATGTAATAGTGCTGCCTCCTACCGTTGGGATACAAATTGTATTTTTTTTAGTCGACGAGACGATCTATACGTTCACCAGATGTTAAGTGACGCACTTGCCCATAACGAGTCGCTGGTTGATATAATACATATAACATCACATTGCGCTCGTCACTTTAAGACTTAAGCTGTTAAGTCTCGATACTCCAGTAAATTCATCATCATACAAAACCCATCAAACCCTGACACAGTAAAGAATTCACAGTGTTGTTTGTCGGCTGCAATAGGAGTTGTGGTGATACCTATCGTGACGGATTCCGTCAGCAAAGACCTACCATCAGTAAAAGCATAAGCTTGTTATATCAATTTTTTACTTTTTAGTCACCTTCTGCGAATCTGATGGATGAGAAGTCTAGATTATCCAAACTGTCTCCTCCATCAGGGTTGCTAACCTATTAATGTATTTTTTAAAATATATTCAAGTGGATGCGAATATTCCAAGATCTCGTTAAGTTGCATTCCTTGAGAGAGGTCTATGTCCAGCAGGATGAAGATGATGATATTTTTATTTCCTCTGTCTACTTGATTTGTGGTATTTGAACAAAAATTAAATAAAGGTGCTAATATTAACTTTCCCATGTCGGTCATTGCTATTTGTCCAGACGAATCTGTTTAAGATAATTTGCTTGAACCATCCAAAGCTTTCACCGCGGACGAGGTCAAAAGTTGTCGGCACACAATTTTATACTCTTACCGCCAGTTTAATGAGCTTTAATAGAGTCATTCGTCATCTACCAACTACTTTCCCCTTTCCTTTCTTTCTCAACTTTCCTCTGTTTATCAATCTTCCAATTTAATCCACCAAAGTGCACCGCCGCTGAATGTGAGTGTCATTGCGATTTTATCTTTGCGATCTCGGATTAAGGTCGAATGTAGGTCTTTTCGTTTCGCCCACGTACCACTTGGACAGATCTGACCATAAATGTGCAGCAGTCGCGCTGACTCAGCGCCGTTTCCTTGTAAGGTGGCGTTAGATGACGTCATAGCTTTCGCTTGTTTATGCACATTGCATAGCCTACTATCGTTGGAGAGCAGTTGACTACCGCAGGTTGTTGATGATGACGATGACGCACATTGCATCGTTGACTACAGAACTTGGTGACCAACTTGTGATTTCTATAACTCCAATAGGGTTTTTTTAATATTGAAACCAGCAAGGAGTTCTCATCTGATGGTAAGTGATACGCTTGCCCATAACATCGCGTTGATTCGGATAGTATACACTGCACCGCGTTCCGCTCGTCGGCTAGCGACATGTGTTAGACATGTCTCGTTACCCCAGTAATTTTACTACTATAGAGCACCCTACAAATCGGAATACAGTAATGTTGCAGATTACCATTTGGCGGTAGAAATAGGAAATGTTGCGATACCTACCTAGACGATCGCCTGCAATGGTGACGTACGATCAGTGAAGTAAAAGTCGTAGTAATCCAGCAGTAAGACTGTGTTACTGCATCGCTACGTTGGTTGTAAATTTCAGAATTTGCTTGCTGACAAACTTGTTAATAATTCATTTTTTTTTAAACCAAATTCAATTGCATTTAAAAGATTACAATTAATACTAAAGGCACTAATTAAAATAAATTTACTAAGTTTATAAGTAATTTTACTATATAAACAATTCTAATACTGTACAAGAAAACTACTTGCTATTTGTTTTATCTAATATACATTACAGTAATCACTAAAACTAGTAATATATAAAAACTACCTAAATGTAACTTAGATGTTAAGTTCTTGCGAAGTTGAACCTTTATAGTTTAAGTCATCATCATCATTAGCTAATAGACGTCTATTGCGGAATGTAGGCCTCTCTCAATGGATGGGTGATTTAGACCGTCTCCCACCACGCTGGTGCAATGCGAGTTTTTGGGGAGCCAAAGCATAGTTTGTTGATTAGCAAGGTATACCATGAGTAAGTGAGGTTGGTTTGGGCTCATGTGGGTCATGTCATGTGCTACTAATGTGCGTCTCGGCCCACCGGCGAATGCTGTTTCCCCACCTTAAACGGGTCTTTGGAGTCGAGGGGTTAGGATAAGGGTTCTCATGGAGGATGATGGCTGGACGTGGTCTCTTACCGTCGTGTTAATATATACGCAAGTGTTGGGGACTGCATGATTCAGTCCCTGGAACGGCTATGCAAGCATACCATTAGAGAGGCCGCGGTTATGTTGCGAGTTAGATCTCGTAACCTCTCCTAATGCTGAGGACGATCACAAAGGAGGTTTTAGTTGATAAAAATCTCCACATAACCTTGAAGAATCATTTCGAAGATTTACTATGGTTTAATTTTGATATCTAAATAGGACGTATATTAACTTTTCATATTATCTATTTTCAGAGTTTGCAACATTATCCAATTGTTTAATGATGAATAATAGAATGTCCCAACGAATTTGTGTTAGTTTCAATTTGGATCGATTGATTTGTTACCAAGGTTATTGGACTGTAACTTAACTTGTTAATCTCGTCGACGGCTTCTCGAAGTAGCTTCCAGTTTCAGCCCACGCGCGGATAACCTCGGCTACAGTTACAGGCTTAAGACCACCTAGCACAGTCTATTGCTTATAAACCATCTACATGACTAAGTGTCATTTTATTTTAACTATAGATTTTTTATTAATCGACAAGACGATCAAGAAGATCATCTGATGGCAAGTAATAACGTGCTGATTAAGATGGATTCATCACAACATTACGTTCATCGCTTTGAGACGTTAGTTATTGTCTCGTTACCCCAGTAATTTCATTATCGTACATCAGCCTTCAAATCGGAACACAGTAACGTCTTCACTGTTCTGTCCTAGATTGTCTCCAGCAATAGACCTACCACCAGTAAGTTTCCTGTGAAGAGACTATTTGATATTATTACAGTCTTTCCATCTTTTTTCAGTTTTTACTTTAAAAAATCGATACAGTTTGAAATTCTTTTGTAAATATTTAATTTTCTTCGGATAAATAAGGATTTGTTATTTAGACATGCGCTGCTTTAAATCTTCGAGGTGTTTGACCTTGCCCTTCCTGTGATATGGTTCATACAATTCCACTCACCATTCGTTTATTTCTTTCTTTCTGTGGAGGAATAGAGAAATAGGATAAGAGATGGTTCAGGAAAGTTTGTGAGTCGGATTGGATTGCCCCGTGGACTTAAGGTTGTTTGTTAATAACGTTTGCGGAGGATGTTTGCGAATACTACGCTTGTTGTTACAGACCATGCTTGGAGTTCTTTACTTGTAATGTTTAACTAATATTGACTATACATATGAAACTGGAGGAACTGGATATTTAATCTCAAAGTTACTTTGTTTTCATAAAGGGTTTTTTAAGGCTTTAGATCATTATTTTCACATATGTATGTGATAGTAGCAAATAGTATTATAATGTTTACATTACCTCATTCTTGCTATACATTAAAATTTATGACGAGGAAGTTTTTAAATACATACATTGGCTTTTGCTATTGTTGGTGTATTTTGTGATGTGAAATGAAGATACAACAAGATTTAACACCTTATGACTTAAGGCTACGAGCGCAATGTGGTGCTGTGTATACTATTTTAAACATCGCAACGTTATTATGGGCTTTTTTTAGATGAAGTTAATGCTTTCGGCCACTATTATGGCCGCGAAAGCTTCATCGGACCCTGAGCTCGCGGATCCGCACTCCGCGAGCTGAAATATATATATTTCATTTCGTCTATATATATATAGAGAGAGAGACGAGGGAAGAGGATTTGGGGACGAAGTAAGAGGTGGGAAGAGAAAGGGTGGAGATGATACAATACATACTTATTATGGGCAATCATATCACTTACCAATAGGTGAAGCAGCTTGCTTGTCTCATCGCATTGACATATATAAAAAAATTGAAGCTTTACGATGGTATTAGGTCTCCGTTGTAGGCTAGTCTAGACAGACAGTGCCAAATATTTCCGCCAAACGAACATCTGACTACACTTTGGTGCTAGTGATGATTTCCAAAAGTGGAAAACTCTTGGACATTTTGTTCATTGCGATAATTTAAAATGCATTATTCTATACGTATATATAATATATTGGTACAGTACCGGAAAAGCGTCATGCGGGCTAATGTTAATTCTTGTGTTGAAGCTGATTGACTTCAAAGGTGGCGTAATACCTTACATGGTAATCGGCGTCTCCTCGCAGGATGTGACGTAAATAAACATATGTATGTATCAAGCACTTTAATTTTTTTATATAATTGAGAATAATTCTTTTTTTATACCAACAGCTACATAACAATGAGGTTGGATACCGTGAAGCGTGTATGTTGACGGCAGGAACTGTGGAGTATTAATATGACGACGCAGATCTCAAATTGTTCTATGGATCTCGGTGTCAAAAGACCATACTGATAATGAGGTTGTTGTAATTTTAAAACAATATTTTAAGGTATATTTATATTATTATTGACATTTATTGCGAAGAACTGACATCATATTTTAAGAGTTATAAAACTGTACCAGTTTAAGTATAATTTTCGGCAAGATACCTTTTTTAGTATTAACTACTTATTTTATTTATTTCTTAATATACCCATACACGAATATATAGAAACAATTTAATAAAAAATACTATTTATAAGGTATGTAACTAATGAGAGCTTAACCTTAAGAGTTCTCTTCCAGCGTACCCAAAATATAAAGTATAAACTATTATAATTATGTGTACAGGTAAAAATTAAAGAGTGTATATATAAAAAAAAATGTATAACATTTATATATATATTGTAAATGTAAAGTATGCAACTAGAGATGAAGGTAATAATCTTTATTCTCTTCTTAAAGACAGCTCAAGAGCGACAGGAACGGATATAACGAAGAAGAGCATTCCACAGTTTCACTGTTTTTTGAGTAAAAGAATCTACTAACTATAATAAAAATTAAGTTTTTTATTTATATATTTCATAGAATTTTTTTTCAAGAGGCGACGAGTCGAACAAGACCTGATGGTATGGTACGCTTGTCCATAACGTGGCGCTGGTTAACATGGTATGCATAGTACCAATAAACATAGTTTTAAATTTTGTTACCTCACTAATTTTACTAGCATACAGCACCCTTAAAATCGGAATACAGTAATGTTGCAGATTATCATTTGGCGGTAGAAATAGGATATGTTGCGATACCTACGTAGACGGTCGCTTGCAACAGAGACCTACCACCAGTGAAGTGTAGATCGTAGTAATCCAGCAGTAAGACTGTGTTACTGCATCGCTACGATGGTTGTAAATTTCGGAATTTGCTTCCTGACAAACTTGTCAATAATCGATTTTTTTTCCAAAGCCAAATTCAATTGCATTTAAATAATTACAACTACGAAAGCCACTAATTAAAATAAATTTACTAAGTTTATAAGTAATTTTACTATATAAAACAATTCTAATACTGTACAAAAATACTTGCTAGTTGTTTTATGTAATATACATTACTAATCACTAAAACTAGTTATATTTAAAGACCATATAAATGTAACTTAGATGCTAAGATCTTGTGAAGTTGCACGTTTATAAATTAAGTCATCATCATCATCAGCTAATAGACGTTACTGCTTGATGAGGCAGGAATGATTGTCGACTGCAATAGGAACTGCAATGTTACCTACATATAGATCTCCGGTTATAACTATCACCAGTCTAAACAAAAATGAGGACAAAAAAATTTATATGTGTAGTATATAAATGTGTATATAGTTTATGTTAACTTCACGTAATATTACGTGTTTATAAGACTCAAGTGTGTTATTACACGTGATAATGTAATTGGGTTACCTGACTCCTAGTGACCATGTCCGGGGCCGGGTGTGCCCTGTAACGTGTAGCGTGGATTTAATTACATCTAATTACTGATCAACACGAGGGTCTGACAGTTGACCTGTTGAGCAGGAAATCTTGTACTGCATCAGCACATCGGCTATGTCCAGCAGTGGACGATATATCATTGAACTGATAAATTACCAAAATGAAAAGGAACTTTTGAGCTTCATTTCCAATATGTAATAATTCAAAGAAGTAAAAACCAGTTGCCTTAAAAATAATATTTTATAATTGTACGTATGTTCAAAGGGCTTGATACATAACTTAGGTTTTACCAAACATTTGAAAATTTACAAAGAAACTTTACTAAAGCTTTAACTTATGCTATTTGGTATTGCTGTTAATTATTGGGTTGTTCGGAAAGTCATTTCGTTTTTTTTTGGGGAACATGAAAGACAGTTTTCGTATAATGAATAAATATTTTATTAAATTATATATTGGCCATCCTGGTCCAACACCTTTTGCCATCTCTCTAGGAGTAACATAATTGGCTTAAGTGTGAAGTTGGTTTCGAAAAAACGTAATTAAGTCCTCTGATGGGAAAAAACGAAATTACTTTCCGAACAATCCAATATATGGTCAACAAGCGACACTGTCTTCCCACCAAATAGCATTGTGCCAGTGTGGTGGAAAATGGTCCAAATCCCCACATTATTGCGGAAGGTCAATGTGAATTCTATCGGTTGATGATGAATATTTCATACAGTAACGATAGATAGATAGACCGTTTCTTGTTCCCCAAAAAAACACACATACATATACATAGACAAACAAAAGATAAAATATACAAATACAAATATACTCAGAGAATTTCAGACTAAATACGAGTAACATTTAAATACAAATAAAACGTTTCTTCAGATTTTATTTGATAAATTTCTAGAACTTGGCAAAATTTTTAAAACTTCATACTAGTAATGGTAATAAGCTTGTTTGTTATATAAAAACCAGGGCAAACGAACAGTTCACTTGATGGAAAGTAATCACTGTCGCCTATGGACAGTTGCAATACACGGCAGGAGCTAGAAGGACGAAGTGGTAAACTCTGTTCTTGAAGGCTCTATGTTGTGGTTCGGTAATACCGCTAACGACTACCGATTCCACAAAGTAGTTGTGCATGGTATAAATTGCGTTGAAAATTCAGTTAGTAAATCCTTACTAACTGAATTATTATATAATTATATAATTTCATCCGAAATTATATAATTATTGAGGATGATATTTGCAACATATAGTATAACGTCGTATACTTTTGTTAAGTTAAAATCCACACAAAAGAGTTTCTCGTTCGCCACTCGCATACAAAAAACCGGTGTAATGCAATCTCTCCGTAAGTATTATAAATTGGTACGCAAGCGCAACGAAAGATTATATCAGATAAAAACGAGATTGGAGTGGTTATTAAACATTTCTTTTTTGTATCAACCATTAACAGAAAAAACACAAAAAAATACTGAAATATTAATGAACGAAACAATGATGATATTTAGTAAACTGTATCCTAACAGTTTACTAGTGGTAAGTCTACATTATCAGAAACCGTCTTAGTAGATACTACCGCAGCCGACAAACAGAACTGTGTTCCTGTTTGTAATGTGCTGTATTCTAGTGAAATTACTGGGGTAACGATACTTAACATCTTACATCTCAAGTTGACAAGCACAATATGGTGCTTTGTATACAATTTTAACCAGCTCCTTATGGGCAAACGTATCTCTTACTATCAAGTGAATGCTTTGCTCGTTTCAACGCTTTCGGAATAAATAAAGATATGAAGATTTAATTAATTAATATGAGAAAATTTAAAAAGGAACCAGGATTTTTCCAAGTATTAGCACCACTCCACACCATCGCCTTGATATTGACTCAAGTGGCCATTACGCTGCATTCCTCAATTAGTCAGAATGTTCTGTTACTATTTGCTTACTCGGCGCACGCGCACGCTTTACTTCGGTACTTGGAAGAACGCGGTATAAATAGACCCTTTATCAAACACATACTTCGGGTAATGAGAACATTATGTGTATTGAAATGTATTAAAAAATTTAAAAATTTTGAACTGAAATCAAAGATTTTTTAAATATTTTCTATTGGTGATAAGTCTGTGGTATTACTGCAGCTCCTATTGGAACCGACAAACGGTACTGTGAAAACATTCATGTTTGAAGGGTGTTTTAAGCTAGTGAAATTACTGGGGAAACGAGACTTTTGTTCAAGGCGACGAGCGCAATGTGGTGCTGCATGTACCATCTTAACCTGCTCCGCGGTATTTTATTATACCTGTATCAAATATCAGGTGTAGAGATGACCGAAGTAAACCCAAAATTTATATAAATATTGCTCCATTAAACATAAAGAAAATCTCTAAACAGAATTGTAAATTAAAAAAAAACCTGCTCCGTGGTAGCTGTGATAGTCTAGTGGTTTGAACGCTGGCCTTCCACTACAAAGGTACCGGGTTCGAATCTGGACTGCACTAATGAGTTTTTCAATTTATGTGCAGTTAATACACTAACTAATATCACGTACTTTAAGCGATATATCAAATTGTATGGCTATAAACGTTAAAAAAACCTATAGTGTAGTTATAGATATATAGATATAGTTGAACGCCTTGCTCGTCTTATCGAATAAAAAATTAATATTATGAAAAAACTATTATAATTTGTTAGTCTATTACTTAAATAATTATATCTTAAGATACAGTTAAGTTTAGTGAAAATGTTTACAGGTTTGTTTACAGAAGAATTAACATAATAAACATTTAAAATTTTTGATGGTATTACCAAAAATTACAAATTAGTAGAATTTGAACTGAAATATTGACGATGAAGATAAACTGGATATAAATTTAACGTATAACGTAAGAACCGTGAAAATACACTTTTAGTACAGTCTGTGAGTCAATGTCTCATCGTCAGTCTTCAGTTGATCATTAGCAATTGTCCCATCGTTTGAAACTCTTAATGACGTCGGTGACTGTCTGTAATATTCATGTAATGGATGGTCAGAGCGACGGCGCAGTGACGCTCGAATGCTTGACTCATACAAGTTGCTTGTTTAAATGTACCTTATGGCGCCAATGTTTTCGTACTTTGTTTTATACTTTCATCATCATCCGATAGCCCACTGCTGGTCATAGGCCTCCTAATAATGGAATTTTTGCCAAAAGCGAGTTGGTGAGATTTAGAGCCTCGTTTGTTGATTAGCAAAGCACCACAAACAGATAAGTTTTTTTTTTTTTTATTTGAAGAAAGTCTTATGCACCTTCTTATAGATTGTCCAAAGTATTCAAGAGATAGGACAGATATAGAGATGAGAATGGACAAGAACATAAGTAAAGAAAATCTAAGCGAAATAATACTGTCGCATAATAAAGAAGTACTTTTAACATTTATGGAAAAGATTACACAGGATGCTGTTAAAAGAAATAAAAATAATTAGCAGGTATCATAATTATCGACTTTTGCTATTAGTAGATAAAAATTATAAAAACAAACAAGTATTTGATAAGCAAACAAGGTCTTCGACTATAGTCCGAGGATTAAATGAGTATATCTAAATAAAAACAAAAAAAAGGTTTTTTTTATTTTCGTTCCCAGTAAAGTAAGACAAGGAATTTTTGTTTCTTTTCTTTTTTTTTTCCTCTTCCTTACTATACAATATATATTCCTTCATTCATACTATCTTTTGTAATTCCTCCACAATATTCCGATATATTTTTCTCTAATCTCGAATCACACCCCATACTTCCGAACAGATAAGTTTGGGATAGGTTCCGTGATTTCCTGGTTGAGTTCCAGGTTTCTGTAATCTCTTCAAAGGCATAGGTCGACTGCCGGAGGGTTTTAGTGGGGAAAAATTTCCACATAACCTTGACTTCACTACAGAAGGCGAGGTATCCTTTGAAGATTTCCTATCAAGAAACAAGGTCCCGCGAACAAAGTTAGACTCCTAGTCTAATCTAATAATTGCCACTAAATTCAAACAGTATAATAAATTTTTGAGATTTATTATTTATAAATGTATCTTTGATAGAGACACTTAAGTATTCTATAACTTAGCTTCGAAGTTTAAAAGCAAATAAATAAACAAACACAGCAGTGTCTTTGAGGGGAGGCGTGGGTGACCCAGATGTTGCAACGCTGCGAAACGGGCATAACTTGATCTCGCAAAACCCCGCCTACAATATGACATTATCAACTTGATCGTTTTTGGATGACGGAATCTTAATTTTGGCTAGTGGAACTATAAACATCGCTCGTTAGCCCACGTGGTCCGCGCTGGCGATGATTTATGTTCCAGACGTGAGGCGAGATGCAAACATGCATAAATTTTCTTATAGCACTAAAACCATCAGTTGGCAACACCTATTTCTATTTGGAAGAGGTCATTATACTCGCTAACTAAGCGGCAGGATCCAAGGTCACGGGTAATAAACTGAAGTTGAATGAGCATTTATTAAATTGAAATTAAGTTGATTCCATCAATAGAGACCACGTTATTTAATTTACTTAAAAGTATTTACAATTTCGTAACTAAATATTACAAATCAATCCGCATTGCGCCAATGTGGTGGGAGACGGCCCAAATCCAGAGAGGCCAATGTCCAGCAGTGAACGTCAATCGACTGATGAAGAATATTACATTGCGGGTTTCACTAAACGGATTATACAATGACAAAGTAATTGCAATAAAAAAACGTATCTATAGATTTCGTTAATATACTACAAACCCGGATATACCTCGCGCTTGGCCTCACCATCTTTACATTACTGTACTAACAGTTATTTATTACCATAATTGGCTCCAACGACGGAAATATAGTGAATGATCATGTCATTATAAATCTTTTTTTACGTTTGACGAGGCCATAGAGCAAAAGTGGTCCAATTGTAAAGCAAAAAATATATAGAAAGATAAATAGTCAGCTCGACAGACTGACGCAATGCAGTGGGATTGGATGCAGTTGTCCGAATGAATAAATCAAAAGCGCTGCAGAACAGCCACCTTTGTGTGGGCCATCATTATATAATTTTTTTTTTTGCAAGGCCTTCACTGGATATTAAGTGGTTCTGGTTAAGATGGTATACACAGCACCACGTTGGGCTCAATACCTCGAGATGTAAGGTGTTAAGTCTCGTAGTCCTTATCTCAGAAATTTTAATAGTATACAACCTTCAAACCGGAACACAGTAATGTTTTCGTTTTACTATTTATTTATTGTTTACTCGTTACTATTGATGTTACATATATATATATATGAATTTCCTTTGAATCCATCTCTCAAACCCTTTTGTAATCTACGGCTTTAAGGTCCATGGTCGTAAATCACTATCCATCATGAGAACTGGTCGCTTGTTTGCATATTTTCCTTAAAAAAGGTAAGTAATTAATTGGTTTACAAGCCTTACAAATTTTCTATAGATGAAAATTTGCTGTTTCATAAATCGGTAAATTTTAAATACTTTGTCTTTATTAGAACAGTAACGTTGTTGTCTTGAAACATAAAATTTTGCCTTTATGCGGATAGCCATCAATTTACCATTATTCCAATAAATCGTGGTAAAGTAACATTACAATATAGAATAGAATAGAAAACTAAAACACATTAAAACTATCTGTGAGTTCCATGCCCATTTATACAAGGCCATGGACAATTTTCTTTTCAATAATATTTTGGCAAAGTATGTTAACGAAAGTTTCATAAAGAAAAAGTTGGCACTAAATTTTCTTAACTTAATGGTTTGCTATATATCTCAAGGCGAAGTAAAACATTTTATTTGTTATAAAAATAGCTTTTCTGCTCTTTTTATAGGGATCTAGATTTATCAGACTATTCCTTAACGAGCCTCTCCCACTGGCGAAGGTTGGCGGTCAGTTCACCATACTCTTCCCAATTAAGTATCATCATCTTCAATATTTCAGTTCATGTTCTACCAACTTGTAATTTTTGGTAATACAATCAAAAAATTCAAATGCTTATAATGTTAATTATTCTGTACACAAACCTGTAAATATTTCCACTAAACTTAACTGTATGTATCATAAAATATAATTATGTAAGTATGGGACTAACAAATTACAATAGTTTTTTCGTAATACAAATTTTTTTATTCGATGAGACGAGCAAGGCGTTTATCTATATATCTATACTACACTATAGGTTTTTTTAATGGTTTATAGCCACGCTATTTGATACATGGCCTAAACACTTGATATTAGTTGGTGTTATACTAAATGCACATAAATTGTAAAATTCATTGGTGCAGACTGGATTCGAACACGGTACCTTCGGAGTGGGAGGCCGGCGTTTAAACTACTAAGCTATAACGACTTCAAAGTACCAGATTATTTTTATTATTTTATTTTGTAGCGTTCCCTTTCGTGTTGTGGGTAAGGGTCCGGTCTTTCTATATACTTATTATTCTTTCTTTTCTTTCCCTCTTTTCCTTAATTTCCTAACTTGTCTATCCTTTCATTCTACATTTCCTTCTTCCACTCTTTCTATATATTCTTATCTTTTGTCATCATTCAGGCCTCACCTCTCAATCCAAATTAATCATTTTACATTTTATTTATTTACATTTACAGTATCAGATGTTACGTAGGCATGATTTCTACCTCCGACTTTGCCCATCCAGATGAGTTGAAGCAGTTCGTACATATCGTGCCTAAACACGTGGCTGAGGTAAGATACTTTTCTCATCTTGACAGTCTGCAAAAGTTCCTGCTTTTGGTTTACCCGCAGTAGGACCTCCTTGCTAGATCACCTTATCAAACTACCCATTAACTTTGACTATATAATGGGGTACATTTATATACGTAATAGTTTTTGAATGGATACTAATTTTTGTATTATTGTTTCACCGGAAAACATCCTAGTACTTACAGTAGGTCTCTGTTACCGGAGACCGTCTAGATACCAATACAGCTCCTATTGCAGCCTACAAACAGTACTTACACAGACGTATATATAGATTGGGTGTAGTAAAGTTTAATAATAAATAGATCTGGCAATTTATTTTTATTCAACGAGGCGATGAGACGAGTAAGTTTACCTGATGGTAAGTGATGTGCTTGTCATAAAGTGGGGCTGGTTATGGTATACACTGTACCGTATCGCAACGTCGATTTGAGACATAAGTTATTAAGGCTCGTTACCACAGTAATTTCATAACCTTATAACACCATCCAAATCAGAATACAGTGATATTTGCATAGTAATGTTTGTCGAGTGCAATAGAAGCTGCAGCGATACCTATATAGACGAATTCCGGCACTGAGACCTACCATAAGTAAATTTACAGTATGACTTTATTATGATTGAATTAATGAATCATGTTAAAAAATGTTTACTTTGGGATTGGGTTCAGTGGTGTTTTGTATGTCAGTAGGTGATATTAGTCGCATATGGTATCCGCTGGCGCGGTCCGTATCGATCCACTGGGCCTGCGAACTGCCGATAATACTTTGGGATAATCGTTGTCAGTATGTAGGTCGTGTTACTTTCATGTTGTGTAAATTACTGAAGTAATAGCAACATTTACATAACAAATATAATTGATAAATTTTACTTTCATTTCAAATTTTTTATGGTTTGTACTATAAAAATGTTTGGTCAAGAGATTTAACAGCTTACGTATCAAGACGACGATCAATGTGGTGTTGTGTATACCATCTTAACCAGGGCCACGTTTTTATGAGTAAGCGTATCATTTACCATCGGTTCACCTTGTCGCATTAAAAACAAATCTTTTTTAGAACATACAGAAAAAACATAAAAATCGCAATTATAACCTGTAGTTAGATCTTTACACAGGATAGATAATCAGAAAGGTAGTTGTGAATCCTTTATCATAATCCCTTGTACATAACAATATATGATATAAAACTGAATATCATCATGATTATCACCAGTTTACGGCAGTCCACTGCTGGACATAGGCTTCTCCCAAAGAACGTCATAGGGAATATCATATGTCTTAGCAATGATAGTGTAAAGGAGCTTCGTAGATACTTCTACTACTACTACTACTTTATAGATTCAGAACAGCACAGGTTTAATAAAAGCGTTAATTAAAACAGTTTTTTTTAAACCCAAATTTTTCGGAAATCAACTTTTTTAATTAATTTTAGCGGTATAAGCAAAGGCTCGCAATAAATCCTTAAATTTCTTTTCGCGGCGGTCGCGCGAAACGGAGTGAAAGTACCGCTAAGTGTGCCGCCAATAATATAACTTAAGCACCTGTATAATATAACTTAACTAGCGCTGCACGCGGTTATAACTAAATAAATTTTCAGTTTTAATATCGTATATTTTTTAACTGTATTAGTTTAAAAAACCATTACTGATCAATGTATAACAATGGATATATACCGGCAAAGGGTGATGATTTCTTTAAAAAAAATATCCACTGCGATAGACCACTATTTTGGCTTGGGGCAGATGATGAAAATAATGATGATGAGACTAAAACAGAAATAAATTATTATTTTTATATTATATTTATATGATCACTTCCTGTTTCCGATGCTTATTCCAATAAATCAAAAATACCAAATATTAATATCTTTAAATAGTTTTTTTTAATTTGAATACGTGACAAATCGAGCAAAGTGTTCACCTGATAGTAAGTGATACGATAACAAAGAGGTACTAGTTAAGATGGTATACACAGGAACACTTTGCCTATCGCCTTGCATAAGATATTAGATCTTGTTACCACAATTCACTACCGTACAGAAAGCATCCTTCAAACCGGAACACAGTAATATTTTCAAAGTATTGTT
>DWLS01002121.1:0-18983 GCA_018246255.1 Pachliopta kotzebuea
ACTGTGTCTCTCATGTACATAATGTTTTTCCTTTTTGTTGTAATTATGCAAATAAAGTGTAAATAAATAAATAAATATAACACAGGCGAAGGTGGTCGGAGAACGGACCCGAGTCTGTCTTCGACGACCGAGTAAACTCGCTAGTTCAATCGATTACATCACCAAGACACATGTAAATGAAAATCCGCCGCCGGACAACTAAACTTACATAAACAGTAGAAACATTAGGTTAGGTTTAAGTTAATAAGCCGAGGGTCCAGTATCAGATGAGCTGTATACGTCACAGAAGACGAGTCAGCGCTCACATCATCACAGAATATATATACAGATATATATTGATAATGCTTAAATTTTTTATATTTTATACAGGAATATCTTAAACCAGTGTTTGCTGCTGGCACTGACTCGGAGAAAGAGGCAGCAAGAAGGACACTCTACACCACATTGGAGTTCGGATTAAAGTTGCTCAGTCCATTCATGCCGTTCGTCACCGAAGAGTTATACCAACGGCTTCCAAGAGCCGACACTTCATGCCCGTCAATATGTGTTGCCAGTTATCCTACAGTAAGCGATTTTATCGAATTTATTTAAAACTTTAGTTTTTAATGCACTGCTGATTGTATATTCAAGTATAAGTCGTGTAAATTTTTAAGTTCTGTATATAACCTAATGGTTTTAATACCTAAAAGTAATGGGATAAAATCACAGATACGGTTTACAATAACTGTTAAAAAATCTTTACAAACGAAAACCCTAAATTTACAGGACACAGTACCCAAAGTCAACTGCATATCAAATTGCGAAAGAAAACATGAAATCTATTAATATTTTTAAAAAAGAGGTTCTATAAAAAAAACCTCACATAACCCCTTTATCCTTTCATACATAAAATCTAGCGAGACTTTTTTTATAGCTGTGAAAAGAATCTTTTTTTTTCCTAATAAACAAGTCCAACAAGTTACTAATAAATAATTCTTTTCTTTTTACTTTAGAATTTTTTGATACTGTGAGTATATAATTATATTAATTTGTGTATGATATCAGGAGACAGATGCACCATGGCGCTCTGAGCAGCTGGAATCCGATGTGGATACTGTCTTGAAAATGGTCCACCTCATCCGCTCCACTCGTTCCGAGTACAATCTAACTAATAAACAGAAGACAACAGCACACCTCATCGTCTCTCCGGACCTCAAAGTGGAAAAGTTGCGGGGACTTTTCAGAAGTCTCCAATCCTTAGCCAACAGCGAACTTAGCAATGAACAGCCCCCAACGGGGTGTTCTATACTCCCTGTGTCAGACAAGATTGAAATTCATTTGGTACTAAAGGTAAGTGAGATTTTGTAAAACATTGCGGCAAATGATTAAAGTATTTATGGTGTGATAGCTAAGCCTGTTTTATAAACAATAAATTGCGCTCAAGTCTCATAGACTTAGTATGTAGAAAAAATGCAAACAAGTTTCTATTAAAATTATGGATAGATAAAAACATTAAAAATGTTACCAGGGCCTCATCGACCCGCAAAAAGAGATCGCCAAGTTGGAAAAGAAAAAGGAATCATTGTCACAAACAATAAGCAGACTCCAGCAGGCGATGGCAGCTGAAGACTACTCCGTCAAAGTACCAGCGGAAGTACAAAAAACTAACACCGAAAAGCTATCTCAGTCCCAAGGCGAGTTAGAGCGACTCATCAAAGCAATGGAGACCCTTAAACTTATGTAATTAACCAAACTTCTCCGGTTATATGACCAGTTGTAAAAAATATCTGGTAAACCTAAGAAACAGTGTAATACTAATTACTTAATAGCTAAATTGTTTAGCCAACTTATATTAAGTAATAGTGTTTTTATACGTTTTAAACTATTAAGGAGTAGAAAAGGAACGTCTCTAGCTTTTATGAAAACTGGTTTATCAATCCATAAATTTATTTTTTGAAATAACCTCAAAAAAATTCTTTTGCATTTTTTTTTTCTTGAAGTTCCTCTCCTTTACTGAAAATGCTTTTTTCTGCATTGGTAAAAGGTATTTTAAGTATTGTAGTAGTAATTAAATGTTGTGTAATTTAAATGGACCCTTCATGCCTTATTTATTTACCCCCTTTTTAATAAAAAAATTAAAAAAACATGGAATTTTATTTACACAGAGGAAAAAGTACCGACCTGAATAGGACCGTATTTTGTGGAGTACATTACAATAGACTTAGATCCAGCAGAGGATATCCATCCGTTGAAATGACTATTATAAGAGAAAAAAGAAAGATGTTATGCGTCTAGTAAACAGTGTGGCACTGCTTAAAATCGTTGTACGATCTTAATTATCGCCATAAAATATAAACTATTCCACTACTAGCAGGGATCTGGTCGTTGTTAAGGCTTTGGAGTGAAACCTATTACCATATTAATTGCTATAGTAATACAAATTAAAAATCTGCTGATTATCATATGAACACTAATTATTTTATTATTATATATACATGCCACAGTATTGTAATAATAATATATATTTTTTTGTATTATATTCCGCAGTATTACTAACAATTTAGTTTAACAACAAGTATTAGTAAAAGTACTATAATTACATTTTTTTAAGTTATGTAAGTTAAAATTCTTTTGAAACACGCGTTAGCTTAGCTGTACGCTTTTTGACAACTTCTGATCTTTACTAAAGGTAAACTTAATTAAATGTCACTGTTACATGTCATTTTCATAATAGTGTTATATTTGTATTGAAATCGTGACAAAAGCAATTTATTGAATTTTAAAATATAGTGTTTTGCCCCCAAAAACATTGATATTTATAAATCAAAACTAGTTTCGTATATTCGCTAAATTATAAATGGAATTTCCTACACTCGGAGAACGTTGTCAAAATGAAGAATGTAAACAAATTGACTTTCTTCCACTGCAGTGTAAATGTGGTAAAGTATTCTGCCGAGAGCATTTTATTGATCACTGTACTTCGGGCTCATGTGAAATGGCACCAAAACCAAGAGACGTAAATTTAAAAAACGATGATGAGATATTCCGATGTGCAGAGAAAGGCTGCAAAAAAGGCAACTTGCATGAAATGTTGTGTAGTAAATGTCATAAACACTACTGTATAGAACACAGATTCCATCCGTAAGTGTATTATTTTAACTTTTACTTATTTTAAATTTACTTCTACTAGTTACAATTATTTAATCAAATGGTGCATTAAATGTTACATGCCAATGTTGTTACAACCTGAACTACGGCCCTATTGATATTAATAAGTTAATTTTATTACAATTATGTATGTTCCACATATTTAAATAATTTTAATAAAAAGTGTTTTTAATTGATACATTTTATCCATTTTTGGCATTTCTGCAGAACCTGCCCTGAAATTGATGATGAAACTTTGGCAACAAAAATAGAGCAACATGAGGCACCAAGAAGACAATTTCATGAAGCAAATAAACATTTACAGCAGAAGGTTTGTTAGATATTTCATCACCGGACAACAAGGCACATGGCGAGACTCCATCCTAATGTTGTAGACATGCCCACTTTACACACTAAGAGGTTTGGCTCCTCATTTTTAATAAGGACAGCTAAGGAGTGGAACAACTTGCTGGTGTCAGTGTTCCCATCCAATTAAGATGTGAGCGTCTTCAAAAAAAGAGTGAATGGGCATTTGCTAGGTTAATGCGCTTTACCATTATAGACCACATCTTCATATAACACCAAGTGGGATAGTGGTCAAGCATTAACTAGTACTTAAGTAAAAAAAATATATATTGAATTCTATATTATTAAAATGATACCAAGAATCTGTGTGATAAGTACATGAATATAAGTACAAAATGTATCAGTGTTATTATTTTCTAGCACTTCTTCTTCTAAGTTGTATTTCCTCATAACTGAGGGTCATGGTCATCACTTAGTCCTAATGTCTCCTAATAATTTTTATAAATTATTTAACAAAATGTTATAATTGTTATAGATAACTGAAAACATAAGAAAAGCTCTGCAATCGTCAGCGAAAGTGAAAACTGCAACAAAAATCCATTTAATGAGGATCAAACAGAAAGCTTCTGGACCAAAATCAATACCTATGTCAGATAGAGCCTATTTCGCAATAAAGAAACCTGTTTCTGTTGAACCAAAAACTATTAAAATTGTGTCTGATTTACAAAATGTAGATCAAATTGAATCTGTCACATTGGACCCTGATTTAAAAGATACAGTACCTGTATTCATTAGTTCAAAATGGAGTCTAGGTAGAGTATTGGATAGCATATGTGACACGTGCAATATAAAAAATGATAACAACAAACTTGGCGATATAAAACTGAGAATTTTCAGACAATTGGACGGATACTGCATTAGTCCTGTGAAAATGGATGTGGAAATGGCAGATTTAATAAGTAAGGAAATATTGTTGGAAGGAGACAAGTTAGTTGTGGAGTACATAAACAATAGTCAATTAAATGATCTAAATGAAAATTCTCATGTGTTTTTGTTAAGTTGAAAATTTATAATGAATTTATTAAATTTGAAAATAATTATTTTTATAGCAATAAACAATTATAAATATAATCAAACAAAGCAATTTTTTTTACCACAAATGTGAGAATTTAAATTATTATTCCTTTTTTATGTACACAAAGGTTTTATATGGGGTAGAATTAAACAACAGTTTATAATAAATAATCGTATAATATCAATAATAGTTATATCTAGAATAAACATAATTAAAGCACAATTTCGCCATTCTCTTTGCTCACGCGCGATTGTGATCGGTTGTAATCGATTAGAGGCAGGAGGGGCGCGGGGGCGGAGGGATTGGTGTGACCCGTAGGTGGTGGAGTAGCCGCTAATTTATACTTCTCTATCAACCAATTACATTTCCCGGTCCGCGCTATCAAAGTTATGAGGTCCCGCCGGTACTGCTTAGTTAAGATAGCGTACAGGAATGGATTAGCGCAAGCGTTCAGCGGGTAGAAGAATACCAAGAGCACTTTCCCATGACTAACGTCCACCAACGGAACGCCGGCCAGCGCTGTGACTCCGAAGAACGCAACAGGAGCCCAGCAAAGTAAATCTGTGCCCACTAAGAGAGCCATCTTGTTCGCTATCCGGCGCTCAGCCGCCGCCGCCGCACCCCTCCCTCCGTAACTCTCACCACCTCCACCTAACGATCGGTATATCTGTACGTAACAGACAACAATTGTTACCCAAGCTATCGCATTGGTGAGGAACAGCGAACCCTGGTATACTGCATCGCCTACACCCACACTCTCAACTGGCAGACAAATAGATGTCGAAGAATAATCAGAAACGCCAACAAGAGGCAGCCCGGCCATCAGAATTGAGAACAGCCACCCGCCTATCATGATCTTCGACGCAGTAGCGAGAGAGATACGTCTTTCCAAATAAATAGCGTATGTTATTGCGAACCATCTCTCCAGCGTCACTATAGTCAATGTGAACACGGAGAGTTGACCTGAAAAGACGGAGAGAAATCCAGCGATTTTGCATCCGACGCCGTACTGCCAACTGTAAGCGTAGTTGAAGAACTCCCCGTACGATCTCAGGTCTACAACCGCTATCATGAACAGGTACACGCCCGTGCAAAGGTCCGAGAACGCGAGATGGCACATGAGGAATCTGGGCACTGTGAGCTCCGTGTGGTTGGTCAGTAAGACTATAAGGACTGCTATGTTCCCCACGACGGCTGCGGCAATCACGAACCACACGCTGGCCCGCAGCCACGACCAGCCCATGACATCCTCGCAAGGGTTCAGCGCATCCGGCAGTGGTGTACATTCGACCTTCCGTCGACTGAAAAGAGACCTCCCTGTTTAATTTGTGAATTAGATCATATTAACGCATGCTTTTAAGAAGTGATTAACTAGTAAATTTCTGTTCAAGATCACAGCACTTTTAGAAGTTTCGTAATTTTTGGAAACTATTTAAAAAGCGGACCCCACTTCTATGGACTGATGATGATGTTGATTTAATTGGGACAATATATAAAGAAGTCAGCTAATACATAATGAATAGAAAATAAAAGTATGTTCTTATACGTTTTAAACTATAGAATGTACCTTAAACTTAAGTTACCGCAGGCTGCGAAGTATGCGACGCCGTTCGGCAGAGTGTTATTGACGAGCTCATGAAAGTCGCCCTGTTCCTCATCCTCATAGCTTCCCGTGTCGGAGAAATACTCCTCACTGCCGAGATCATATTCTTCACTCGTGGTGGGAGCAGAGTCGTCTACTATTGTCCTGCCAGTAAAGAACGAAAGACATTCACTCTTCAACGTACTCCGTATAAAGACACCATAAATAATAACTTGAGAAAACATATTAAAAATTAATAAACAAAACGAATTTATTTATTATAATTTTAGTAAAAAATCTTTATCTTACTCTTGGGCATCCTCGACACCGAATTTAAAGACTCTTGAGGAGCTGAGCGATCTTCTCCGTCTCTGTGCAGTTAACGAATGCTGGCACCTCTGTTGAAGTAGATTTTACTTAAATAACCGTTTCCACCATAAAGAGACTATATTGACTTCGTTACTACAAGTTATGAACTTAATTGACACAGCGCAACGGTTTTACCATAGTTATCCTTTTTTATGCTTTACTTTTCAGCTACATGCGAATGAATATTCCGTATCAAACCCAAAATCGGTCTAGATTTTATCCGGTATAAATACATAGACAGTAAATTGTTCGTTATGTAATTTTTTTTGTATAAATAGTAATCGTTCAAATGAATTAAGGAAAAAGCTAGTATTTTGTTATTGTATTATAAACATAAATTTGAATTACAATAGTTTGTAAGTCATCATCATTAATTCAGCCTATTATTATTTACTGCTGAACGTAAGCCTAATAATATACACTTTTGTAATTTTTAATCAAAATTTATATTTTGTTCTCAATTTCATTTCCTTGATTATCACAATTCATCGGAATGCATTTTTGCATTAAGTTCATCCGTGTTTTAAAAAGACTGCGAGTAGGCTGGTCTATGACAGTGTATAACGCTGTTAGTTGTTACACCGGCTTATCGGATGCTGAGCATCTGGATCCTGTCGATACAGCCTGAAAGAGTAGACTAAATATATGTATACATTACCTGCGCCATTATTGCTTTCTGTGTCTCATAGAGTGCATGTCGTGCCGGGTTGTGTCTCTCGGGAAAAGCGAATGCGCAGCAATGGAAATGATGCGTCAGGAAGGCCTTTTGCAGGTGCTGCTGGAAACATTGAAGTCTTTAACATTTCTTTTGTATTAAGTCTAGTGGTTTCTACATATCATCGAGCGCCGTGACGTCTGCGTTAGGGCAAGCGTTAGTAAGACGCCATTCCTTAGGTATTCGTACCCACTTAGGCATCGTATTAAGGATATCGTTTGCATACTAACGTTTACGAAACTGTATCTAGATAGATCGTTTTTAGTAAAAACTGTCCAAAGTTTTTTTAACCTGATTATAGATAATAATGAGATCGATGATGGTAATGCAAGGTTGCGCAAAATGGTCGTCTTTATCATGCCATCTCAGCAACACTTATTCAAAATGGTGATGACACACAACCGTGGTCGAGAATCACGCCTCTATCAAAATGTGGTCTCTAAATTGAACACAGTTCCCCCGTGTTACAAAACAAGCACTTATACGAGGTTCCTGTGAATGATTTTTAGACTGATCATATTACCTGGAACTCGTAAATAGATGGAATGTATTTAAGAGAAGGTGTCTTCTCTATTTTTAAAATCTCTAATTTCTCAAGTCCTTTTGTAGGCAAGGAAGTGATCGCTGTACTGCTAAGGTCTCTGTAACAAGGAAAAAAATTGTGAAATTACACCGTACTTCAATTAGAGTAGATTGCGACATCCTGAAGACCTCGGCAATAGAGGATCGCTGCTGGAGGAAAATTAGAATAGAAGAAAATTGAAAAAGATCTATGATCAGTGGTTTAATTTCCATATTAATATTTAGAACATTAGATCAAGCTCTAATACGAGAGACGGAAACAGTCATTCTAATTTAAACTTTCTTTCTTATCAGGTGTTAAAAAGTATGTTGTTGCACTTACAGCTGTCGCAGCAGCAGGTTGCCGGCGAAAGCAGAGTCGTCCAACCGCCACAATTTAGTGTTGCCGCGGAAACTTCTGGAATGATATAATTGAAAATGTTAAGCGTTATAATCGGAAAAGTTGTTGCAACCAACCATGTGAGCAAGTAATACCTTACAGTTTTGATATCTGCGCGTTCTTGAACGCATGCGCGGGCACTTCTTCTATCAAATTGTAATTTAGAGAACTGAAACAATAGATGAATTTAATTTAATATTAAAAAAATCTCTCGTACGACGCTAAATGATGAAACGTTCTAGTAATATAGTGCAAATAAATAAAATAAAAAATAGCGCAATGGTGTATGTACCTATGGACTTACACTTGGTCGGCGCGGACACGCAGCGCGTGCGCAGGTATACGCTTGATATGATTGCCTTCGAGGTCACTGGGAGAGGAGAAAGTCAAAATGAAATATTATATCATTAAAATTATAACACTATCAAAATAAATAAGGAAGAGAACATTGCTCGGAGAACTGACGATGCGACGACCTATTTACAGTCTTAGGCAACCGTCGACTATTGATCATGATAATTAATAAATGAAAGTTCCGATTTATATGCACAAAAAAGGTCGATTTACCGTCAAGAAGCATAGCATATTTTCAAGTTGTAAAGACAAAGTAGTAAAGGTGCCCTTTACTCAGAAATAAAAATTAAGAAATGTATCGTGTTAAAGTAAAATATATACATTAATATAATTACAAACTTACGCTGCTTTTTTTTTAACGCGGGGGAATTGCTGGTCCGCGGCCGCTCGCTACCGGAGACGGTTGAGTTTCTTATCATATTAAAAAGAAATATCTACCGCCATTGCGATCATCGAAGTGGATTATAAAACTTTTTTCGGTGTTTTGTGTAGTGTTTTAGACAACTTATATGTGATCGTACCGTGACAATTACAGTTATATTTAGTTTATTTTGTGTTGTTAGCAGTTGTAGTGTAGTTATTTTACGCGTGGATTATCAAGTTACCCGCGTTTTGTTCAACGGTGTTTTCTAAAGACATGGACATCTTGACATGGAAGAGAACATAAAAAAAAACTTACACTGCTTGGAGGTAGGGTAGTGACGTATTAATTTTACTGTGGTCATGTACATGGCTCAGATTTGGCACCTCCAGTAGCCCCGACGTTGTGATGATACTAAAATATTATATTTCACGTAATAAAATATAAATTATAACCATGTATAAATTTAAATAAAAATTGTCCTATAGTTTTCTTAAAGTGATGAAAGGAAGACTAAATATCGCCACCCCATCTTAAAAGACTTTAAGTAGTACTTTTAAAAGAGGAACCACTTCATGAAATTGCAACATTTTTATTTACCGATACAGTCCGCCTGCTATCCAATTTATACATCGGTAAAATCAATTTTCATACCAAAGTTATACTAATTCATTCACTTTTAAATGTTACTTCTGAGTACAGGTCTAAGACGACTGGATGAGTAGAAGAAACTCCAAACAATTATCAATCAAAACAAACTACAAACATTATCTCCATTCAGAATATTCTGTGTTGTCTTATAAATGAGGTATTAATAAACTAGTGTAAATTAATATCTGGTCCGGTTAAGAAAATTATATATAGTAATATACATACGTACAAAGTGCGTAGCTCTGGCAGAGGTGGCAGCGGGGCCACTCTGTGCAAGCGCGGCGCCTGTGTGATGAAGCTGGAAGATGATTGGTTGTACTTAATTTCCGATATCAAACGTGATGGGATTTGGATATTGACAAGGTTATTCAACAACTGGTTAGCTATCACACTTATACTATTTGCTTTGCTGAGTTCCAGCTGACAACAAAAGCTACACTTTTCTGCATAGCATGTACAATATTATCATCTTTAGTTCTGTCTTTGTAGTAAAGTGATAAATCGATGTCAATATAATTTAGTTGTAATGAAAATTTAAATATCCTTTAACATTTGATAGACTTGAGTTTTCCGAAGTAAAAGTTTCTTCAGTCGCTGTGTTATATTTCTAAACTCTATTGCCTTATAATATAGATTTTATATACAAACCTGCAGAAATAGTAAATTTAGTTTAAAAAAATATGTATGCATCGATTACTTCAGTTTTGAGGATGAATTAAATCTCAATATTGAACATAATTCCTTATGAACCTTTTCATAAAAACACCAAAACCGTGGCGGTTAATTTTTTACATAACATAATTGTGTAGATAAAGTAAGTTCAATTAAAAAAAATTTGGCGAACAATAAAACGTAAGGAATTTAATTCTTATGCAAACTGTGGGGTAATAGATTTAAAATTATCTTACGAACTTGTGACGAGAGTGTGATAAAACCGTGTGCAGAATGTTGGGGGTAGTTGCTAAGCAATTTAATGTATTAGAGTACATTTTTAATTGCCTATGTGGCTCGTTGGCAATCCGGTTGCCTAGTAATACTAAGGTCCTTACTTCAATTCTGGGGCTACATGCGGAATTGGTGGTTGGTATATTCGAACCTGTTTTGCCAGCTATCTACATAGGTATGCAATATTATGTTATATTATGCTTACAATATAGAATACTTACAATGACTTAAGATTAGGCATCTTGCTCAGATCTTCAACGGCGATATGCTCCAATTTTGGTGCATCAATAATTGAACTGCAAATAAAACATATCTATATTTACCTAGTGGAAAAAACGGATACTTCCGCAATAAACAAGTATTTCTTGTCGGTAGGATAAGATGAATAAATAGGTTCTGCAGAAAGTTGGAAAAAACGATTTACAAAATGTATTAGGAACAGAAGAGAAAACTTGCAATGACACAAGATGAAAAAGACTTAAAAAAAATATTATGGTAGGGAAAATTGAACAAGACATTATTGAAGATTTGAGATTGCAGATGTAGGACAGGTAAAGAAGAAAATTATAGAATAAGTATTGCAGAAATGCCCCATAGCCGTCAATGAGCAGTAAATTACAATATGTACACACATACATATTTATTTTTATGTATATATATATTTATATTATTAAAGTTAAACAAAATCTAAGTTTTCAAACACATTCAATTTATGTACAACATTATTACACATACAGATGTTCGACTCGATGTAGATGGTACCCGGCTGCGTGTATCGCCCGCGCCGTCAGCTTGGTGATGTTGGTCTGCACCAGCACCACGGATAGCCCGCCCGGTGCCCCATGCACCGGCCTGCCCACTGAAACAAGACGGGGATATAAGATAGTGATTTTATTTATTAGCCGCTACAAGACCAACAATGTTTGAGAACATTGTTAATGATGAAACAAATGAAAAGGAAACAGAAATATGATCAGAACAAGTTGAGAGAACTGTGCATACCACAACTCTCGGAGCTTTGTTAGCTCATTGTAAATATAAAAGCTATCTGTGAAATAATCGTTTTCTTCTCTGGTTGATTCTGTTCAAGATTTTCAAACAAATCATCAAACAACAAAGGGTTCATTCTATTTCGGTTGCAAATCCACTCCAGATGAAATAAGCGACACATGAGGATGCGGCCACGTTGCGAAATACCGGCCTGTCCCGTTCAAGCCCCTCGCCCACCTCATCCTCCCCGGTATATTTACGGCGAGCCGCCCCAATTCCAATGACCGTCAGTTATTAGCTAATTACAAAATATGACCTCAGTCCAGAAAACAGCTTTTTTAAAAAAAAACATCATACTGACACCTGACCTCAATTTGACATGAGGTCGCAAATGGTAAATGGAACGTACACACCTAGAATACTCTAAATCTGATATGTGGACTCCAACACAAAAAATATGTAATGGTTATTTTTTTTCGGGTGATGTCTATGCTTTCGGCCACTATTATGGCCGTGAAAGCTTCATCGGACCTTGCGCTCGCGGATCCGGACTCCGCGAGCTGAAAAGTATATACATATATAAATTATATAATACAAGAGAGAGGAGAGAGACGAGGGAAGAGGATTCTGGGAAGGAGGAAGAGGTGGGAAGAAAAAGGGGGAAATGATAAAATATATAATTATATATATAAACTGTACCTTAACCATGTAATGGTAGCAGATTCACTATATGTAGATAGTCATGAAGGTTTCAAAAAAGTTTACCACTAACCATGTGTTCTTGGAATCAGACTTCTGAAAAACGTTAAAAGACAAGATGACCCGGTGATAATAAAAAATAGTAATAATCATGTCCATTTCCAGGTCCAGAATAAACAATTCTATTTTATGAATTTGATGAATTAATAACCGCTTTATTTCTATTTCTAATCAAAATCATTTAAAAATTGTTTGCCACTGTAAATTGAACAGTGTGATTAGTAATCTCTGATTCACTCTGATATTTGTATATTGGGCGGATCTTGGGTGCTGATAAAGCAAACTCCTGTTTGTTATCATGTGCGTATCAAAATTAATTGAAGCAATTACTGGTAATTAATATTTCAAATAGATCACGTCGGTTTTTGATTTATATCGAGAATGTCTTTATCAGTCATAAGAAAGAAATTAGATTTAGAGGGCGTTTAAAATTCATTGTTCATATATATACATATAAATACAATTATTACTCATAAATGTTACTTATACTAAAAAGAAAAACGAAATATTTATATATTTTTGTAAGTTTCGATACATTCTTTTATTCGATGAGACGACGAGCCGAGCAAGTGGTTAAACTGATGGTAAGTGATAACCTTGAACATAACAACGCGGCGGTGGTTAAAATGATATATACAGTACCACGTTTCGCTCGTCGCCTTGAAACATAAGGTATTAAGTCACGTTACCCCAGTAATTTCACTAACATAAAGCACCCTTCAAACCGGAAAACAGTAATTTTTGCACATTACTATTTAGCGGTAGAAATAAGAGCTGCAGAGATACTTAGACGGTCACCGGCAACGGATACTTACCGCCAGTAAATATCCCTGAAACAATTAGGATTACCCCCAGCTGAAGATGTGTAATATAATGTAAACAATACTTAATTAACAATAGAATTACAGTTGTAATTGTAAAATATAACATAAAATTTGTATCTGTAACGCATAAATAAGCGAATGGGTAATATTCGCAAGGACACCGACAGATTCCAAGAACGACTATTTTCGTTGACATGTGACATCCCCCAACCCGCATTGGCCGTGACTCCCGACTTACGAGTAATGGCCCCGAGTCCCAGTAGTGGGAAAATTAATAGGGCTATTTATTTGAATAAATGAAAAAACTAAAATATATTTATAATGTCGGAATGCGACGTCTTTAATTAACAAGCATGTGTTTTTATGTCAATTGTGTCCTTATCAGTGACGTATCCAGTTCGAGATAAGTTAGCACTCTGTGAAATTTTGATAGATTATTCTCGTATGCTTTACGAACAGGGAGGCCACTGGGTAACTACATTTTTTTAATTACTAGAGTAACAAGACAATATCAAAAGTCTCAAAGCAACGATCGCAATATTGTGCTGTATACATCACTCACTATTCGGTTTATGCCCAGCACATTAAATCGTTTTATAGTACAAATAAAAAAAATTGTGATATTTAAATGCTTAGCAATTAAATCTTTTGTAACTCCCACTCATCAAGAAAACTGGACAGAATTTGCGTTGTTCTAAGAACGCACTTTAATAGGCTGGTGGTGTCTAAACAAGTACCCAAAAATTATGAATTATTCGCGATTTTATGAAGAAACATCATTAACTCTCTGAAATGACTGATAAAGTTTACAGCGCCCAATTAAGATAAAGTAACGATGATAAATTTGTACCAACTCAAATAAATTTACACGTACAACGACTAAGAAAGTATTTTTTGAACACTTACATTGTAGTCAAATATTTTTTATGAATTATTTAGAACGTACATTCAACCTACGGGATGGAAGAGTTGCTGGTTTTAGCTCCTCGTTGTTGATAAGAATAGCAAAGAAATTAAACAATTTACTGACGTCAGTATTCCCATCCGAAAATAAAGGCAAAGAAGTATGACTAGTTTAGTGTTTTTACAGCCGCGGTCATGTCATCACTTAATTGCAGGTGAAATCGTAGTCAAGCACTGTTTGATACAAACAAAGTGCTCCATTCCATGAGTCATTTCTTAATTTTCATACAATGTCTGATGCCGCAAAGTTTTAGTTAACGTGTTGTGAAAAGTTTTGAGTCTGTCCGACTTAAATACCTAATTATTTATTTAATTACCATATTAATTGTTGGATAGCGTATGTAGTATATGTATACACATAAAATTTGTGGTACATCAATAAAAATTAAAAACCTCTACTATAAGGACAGAAAACAGAAACGAACAATTTTGTTTCTTTCCTTTAAACACTGTATCTATATTTCATGTACCAATAAAATCTAAATTAGGGTTATTATGATCTATTAAGGTACCTATATCTAATTGATTGTTTCTAAGCAACTTTAATACGAACTATTGAGGTTTCACAAAAAGAGATTGACTATATACCTGTTAATAAAATGTGTTTGACAGTGTCTATTAATAATCGTTTCATGTTTAAATAAAACTGTTATATACAGAGTTGATATCAAACACTCGCTGATGGATTCCGTAAATAACGAGAGTAGAAGGGAGTTTATACAGCGTAAACAACATTAACAGATACGACCTAGGCGCCCAGCCGTCGGTGTTAGCTGAACCTAATTCCGAAGCAACAAAATATATATTTTCGAAAATAAATCAAATTTCTGTATTACTTAAATTACCAGTAAACAAAAGTTTTTTTCTTATTTAAAGAAAAAATAAAGAGGCGTTAAAGATCTCTTGTAAATTCTTAGAAAAAACTAGGAATAATAAAATAATAATGTATGGCTGACGATTTATTGTTGTACAGATCTAAATTATTAAAGAAATCATGAGTTTTTACCTAAGAATCCATCAAGACGGATATACGTTTTAGCAAATATTTTCTTTAAGTATTGGTTGTTTAGGAAATTAAGTTTTTTTCTGCAAGAGTGAATTTGTTTTATTTACATTTTCCACTTTCTGTTAAGATGTTCTTGGCATTGCAAGTAGAAGATTATTGTTTAATGTTTTGCTGTTTGAACTTGTTTGCAATTAGTATAGTTCAGTTAATTGTCAACCCACGGAAGTTTGCCGACAGAATGTTTGTACGGCTGTTTGTCTTGTTAAAATGTTGCAGCGGAAACATTTGTTGCCATTTTCCTAATTGTTTTTATAATTCATTGTCACCGTTCTGTACCAATGATTTTGGTATTGCCTATAAAATGACTTTCTGTACTTTATTAGCTAAATTTATTAATAATATAATATTCGTATTATTTTTACAATTAACTGAGTTGATTATAATAAAAATAAATTAATTCAAATATTGGATGATTCAGTATTCTATCTATTTCACTAACTTTGTTGTTTCATCGCAGAACTCACCGCCTAATAGAATAGTGCAAACATTAATGCTGTTCCGGTTAAAAGGTGCTGTAGCTAAGAAAATAACTGGAGTAGCGCGTCTTAACAGTTTATTACTCCAGGCTTCTAGTAAATTGTCTCAAAAACGGTTAAAAAAACTCAAGTTGCTGTTTTACGGAATCATTGTATAATATCATTCAGCGTCTTATCAATTAGAATGAGAGGCTCTAACAACAAACTTTACTCCACATAAAACTATGTTGGTAAACGTATACAATATGAAAAACGTGTCCTCGCAAGACTCTGTTGTTGATTCTACTGTTTATCAGTCAGCATCCGTGACAGGAACATTACTTTGTATTGACTTACGATACTTACACAACGATTTATTAAATTTATAACCGCTTTTGACATGCGACATCAACGCCGTGATTTAAGTTTTATTTTAAATACACAATTGTTATAAATACATAACTTTTTATTAGGTGATCCAACATTGATATTTGAAACATTCTTGATTAATTCTAACATTAAAACACGGTATCAACCGCACCGCGATTACTAAAGATCAATGTCAGTTCATTATTTTTTTGTAATAATGCTGAGTAATATACTATAATACTATCTCTAATTCTTCTTCTTCTTCTTGACGTGCCTCTCCGACTAGCCAAGGTTGGCGGTCAGTTATCTCTAATACATACATAATAAAACCTTTGTTGAAAATATTCACTTATTTTAGAAATTGAATTGACGACTATGAACCCTAAAGTTGATGGTAGTGTTACGAGCGGGGGGGATAGAGGCAAAAACACCATTGGAATTTTATTATTTTCCCTTTATTTCGATGCTGTCACCAACCATTTTTTTCTGACGTCTGCCAACGTCATTTTTTACTCATCGATAGATGACGTCGCGACAGTAGAATGACCGGCTCGCGGCTCCTAATATCCGGTAAATGAGTTATTTTCATTCGTGATAACTAGGGAACAATTTTGAGAGTAATAGACAGTTGGCAGGGTGAAGATTGTGGTTGAGCGATTGCCAGGGAAAACACCAAAATCGGGGTCAGGGTTGGGACGTCATCAGCTGATATTTATGTTCACTTATGATGACAAAATATCGCTTACGTTTTACGATTCAGTTACACTAACAATCAGAACACTAAAGAAAAAGTTCTTAATAGATACAAGTCATTTTTGTTGTTGGATCACACTTGATCATCAATTGGAATAGAAATCTTTGGAGGAGGCCTATATCCTGCAATAGGTAACCATCGGCAGATGATGATGATGAACACACTTGATCCGCGTTTGCATTTCTTTTGTTCAAAATGTTCATATTTTCTATTATAAAATAAGTAATTTGTATAGTCCTGTTATAACTTGTTTAATGAAATGACATAGAAAATTTTTGCTAACACAAATCTTCCTATATAGTATTGCCAATAATTTAAAGTTAACACTTAACACTTAGATCATACACTATGCTGTTAAAAACCGCCCACTAATATTAGTTATGTTTACTTTAAGCTCATTTATAAAATAAAATGTATATTTGCATGACCTCATTATTTAGAATACGTAATACTTCTAGCGAAAACCTGTTAAGTTCTTTCAGAGCCTTAATTGAGTAGACACACGGATAGACGCGAGCGATGACTTCATTTACTTTTTACAGGCGTCCTTCATATGGCAACCCTTAGCGTAGATTATAAGGCGGAGGCCTTGATACACAAGGCTTCAATAAATTATAAGTGTGTTGTCGTAATTGTCTAACATTAGGTAAGAGTCTATACGAAAATCAACTTTCAATTTACTAAGAGTTTTAACAAAGAAAAATTAAAGCCTTGTCAAATTAAATAAATTCATTCTCTTTGAGTCTTCTATTATTTACTGTTGCTGTTAAATTCAGAAATAAGCAGATTTTAATGATGTCATGTAATTATTTTGGAGGGTGTTTTACAGAGTATCATTTCAATTCAAGATAGGACTTTTATAAGCAAACATAAATATGTACAATTTGTGATAATTTTTGTATGCAACAAAACGATGAGACGAGCATACTCTCATTTCCTTGGTAAAAGTATATAATGCTGATAGACATAGGTCTTAAAATTTTCCAAAGCTATATTGGGCATAAACCAAAATAAAATAAATTTCTAGCGGCTGAAAAACAAACGTACCGAACTGGTACCAACTTACAGGGTTTTAGACAGAGGTAGGTCTATAATGACTCCAATTACTCTCACCATTATTAAGTATCATTGATTTCTTATATTCACCTCAGTTTCGTATGCTCCAAGTGCTGAGAAATATCCCTACGTAATTCTTATCACTGAGCGCGTACATCTTGGTTGTTGGTGATTGATAGAGGCCCAAATTGTTGTTATATTTTTAACTTTACTACCGGAAAATACATGAAATCGACTAAACAATAAAACTGAAAATATTTCAGTCATAAACTAGTTCATAGCGCAAGAAATTTCGAGTGGTTGAAAAAAAAATATTTATTTCTTTTAGTGAGAAAAGTTTTAAAGGTTATTTATGATAAGAATGTGATCGGTTCTGAAGAATATTTGAAATGAAGCCAGCGACCACAATTTAGTAAATCAATGGTGACGTACCATTCAGATCTAAAGAATTTTTCACCCAAGAACCATCGGATTATGAAATAAATATCCTTTAGAGGTTGGTCAAGGAGCTACGGTATGGATTTATTAAAAAACAGTGTGACAAGATTTCTCAGGGGTTAGCAACGTGCTATGAACAATGGCGAAAGAAGCGAGAAAGACAAAGATCGGTCGCAAAAAGAAATCATGGCTAGACAACATCAAACAGTGAAGCAATATCAAATGCGTCGCGAAGACGCATTTAATATTGTTCCCCTAATGTAAAGATACTATAATATAATAATAGTACGCAATAAAGTGAGATTCGTAGAACTGGTGTCCAAGTTTCATTAGCAGGAGAGCCATATGTATAAGAAGAAGGAGGGAACGCACCTGTGATGCCCCTGACTCACTCCGTAATCTACGGTACTGATTATCATCACGTGAGGCGTATACTTGTTGACGATTTGAGTATAAGTATTATCCTGATTTAATAGTATCCTGAATTCAATAAATGAATGAATCCAATCGTCGTAAAAACGTCAACAGATAAAGATTGTATTATTCGAACATCTGTAAAGAAAACCCCTTTTTTAGTTACGGAGGTTGATCCTGGATGACAAAATTTCGAAAGAACATGCTTCTGGTAGACAACGAAACAAATTTGAAAATATAAATCAAAGAAACCATCAGTTGATAAAAATAAACGAAGCATGGAATAGTTTCCTAAATCTGTCCAAAATTCAGATTGAAGAAGGCACCTTGATGATGATGAATCAAACGTATAGTTTACACAGTATTGTTGTTTTCGTTTTTTTTTTTTTTCGGGTGATGTTGATGCTTTCGGCCACTATTATGGGCGTGAAAGCTTCATCTGTCCCTGCG
>DWLS01002122.1:0-18981 GCA_018246255.1 Pachliopta kotzebuea
GGTTAATGCGCTTTACCATCATCGATCACATCTTCACTTAACACCAGGTGGGATAGTGGTCAAGCATTAACCTATAACCTATAATGATACACAATAGTTTCAGAGAAATCAAATGTTATCTCAAAAATGTGGAGGCTCATGTTCAGCAGTAATGATTATAATAAAGTTATAGAATAAATATAGTTAACAATTCTTACAAACTGTAGGATAACTTAAAGTTTTTTAATGTCAGTGTAAATAGCAAAAAGGATATACAACGAAAAATTTTCAAGGGTTAAAACTAATCTAAAAATGTATCATTTTAAACACCATTCAAACTTTTTCTTAAGCTTATAACTTGAGCAACATTTACACTTTTTTACGTATCTCGTACAGAAGGTAGGATTCTTAAACAGTTCATATGTAGATGTATAACAAACTTTTATATATAATTTTTAGATCGGGACAATTTTGTCAAACATTATGCAGACAAAATAAAAATGAATCTTATCGGGTGATCAACGGATATAAGCCCGTACATCAGTAAACCTTACCAATCAAACGAGGCGTCAGACGGAAGTTATCAGTATGCGGACAGCGGATAGTTTTCGTCTAGCCGGAAGCTAAGTTACAGGCACGCTACGTCTATATTTAGAACCTAGAAGCTAACAGATTCTGGGAACACCGCTCGTTTTCTAAGCTTGGAGTATACTTCCATGTTGTAACCATTATTACATGTGTACAATAATGTATGTATTCAACAGTAATTCGACCAGATTCCTTCATCATTAGAGTACACTTTACAAAAACTTATCCACAAATTTTGAGGCTTTTATCTATTTTATAATACGAATTTAAAACAGAAGCAGATTAAATAATGCAGACCATTTAATTAAATGTTCAACGTAATTCATTACAGTAAGTTAATATACATTATGTTTAACCCTTTGCACTCTAGCCTAGTAATTCATAGAGGATACCAATAATTGCAGCGCTATATTACAAGTACATACCTGTGACGTAAAAGAAAAATGGAGTCGTTGAAATCAAACAAAATAGTTATCTCTAGCTATTTTATAAAGAAACTTATTCTAACATGTTATCATTTCAATAAAAAAATATATAATTTATTGGTACACAACAAATGACACTGATTTATATAGTACGAGACTGTTTTAAGGAATACATTAGAAAAGACTTGCTTATGTATAAAAACATTATTTTCTTTTAAATTTTGAGGCAACTCTGCCTTCATTTGACAAAATCCTCTATCTTCCCCTTTCGCTCTCCCCATTCTCTTGTTGTAAACCACTTTGTAAGCCACTCTATAAATTTACTCTCTAATTTAGAAATTAAAAATTAGTCATAACTGTGAAACTTAGAAGCGTACCAATAATTACGTCGACGTCAAGTTGACGCAAATCCTAATTCGCGTTGTAGGAATCGAATTGTGCCCGGCGCATCCCACTCCCATCTCATTACTGGCGATGAGCACACGCCCATCGGGCCGTCATCAGCGGCCGGAGCCAACGACCCGAAATAAGCGTACGTCACGCTCCTAACTGGAAATGAACTTTTTACGATTTATTCACGCATACTGATGAGGGTAGTTGGAAAAAATTAATGCAAAAGTCAAAACTTAACGTCTTCTCTATCAATGTGAAATTTTATAAGTAACTAGTAGTAGCCCGTAGCATTCGCAACTAAAAAATAATAAACAATATAAAATTAATAAATTCTTGACGTTGTTACCATAGCTGTGTATTTATATATATATGTCATCCATTAAGTTGGCATAGCGACATACCATTCTGCACTAACCCCAAGGAAGGAAAGATATTAGTAGGAAGAGTTCTGAATAAACTTCCTTTAACAAATACTACAGTTCAATTTAAATCTTTATCTGGTAAGAATTTTTAATGAAATTTTCAATTAATGTACATAACCTGTGATCATCTTTTTAATCATTTGTGTGGCTAAAAAGGTTAATAAAAAAATTGTCATGCAGTTACATTTACAATTAGGGTTCACCGTACCGTAGTCGTCACCTGAAGATGTCGGGCGCGTGTCTCCATTGAAACAGCTAATAAATTTTTTATTACCCCCACGTACCGAACCCGCCACCCCTCGCGGCTGACACTGACATGTGAATCGCTGCACCGTATGAATAAGACGTCAAAAAGACCAATTTTATCGGCGCACGACAGTTATGTGGATTTTATTAAGCGTTTCATATTTGGGGCGGCCGTTATTATGTATCGGGGGTACAGCTCTGAATATATTTTAATTTGTAATTTTGAGGGTAAAGCTTTTATCATAGTGTATCCAGCAGTCGGCTTCAAGTACTACTCTTAAGTTACTTCAACAGCATCGCATATCAGTATTCACCTAAATCATCCCAACTAAACATTTGCATAAAATATGATAGGGAACTTTGAAGATGACCATTCAGTGGTTCATAGTCGATGTCCATTTCATATTGTGGCAATGAAAAAAATATACATGGAAAGAGTTCTAACATTTTCTATTCAAATTAAAATAAAAAAAATATATGGTTGTTTGTGAAACTTTCAGGCCAATAACACGAGGCAGATGTGTACAATAATTTGAGAAAATTTAAAATTTCTGCTTTCTCTTATCCAATGAAGTGGGTGCATTTTCGAGTCTATTGTCCTAACAGTAATAGCAGCAAATTGAATTGCGTCCCATCCGACAGATGGGCCCGTCCCGCTCGCCGGACCGACGACAAATTTGCGATATTACATGCGGATTAATGTCGATGCACCATTTTTTAGGGTTAAATTGTCTTTTGAGGATCACCCTCGCTGTTTTTTTACAACACGCTTTAGACTTTATTACTATCTTTTTAAAGTTGGTATTGTCGGACGCATTAGGATGCTGTTATTTTCCGTATAGTTTCGAAGTTGATGTTCAGATCGCAAAGGGTGATTCCCCATGCTAGATGGCATCCGTACGATGGTTATCATAATCCCTCCATTGACATGATGTGATGACACATGTCGTGTAGTCGCATTCTAAAATGTCTCTTTGTTAAATCTACAGCCGCCCAACAGGTCCACGTAGGGTGCTTACACTTTATCCCTTTACATTTAAGGTCTGAAATACTGGGGCTCTAATGAAAAATAACGTTTGCATAGCCTGGGAAGATATAGTACAGGCAGTTCACAATGTAAAATGTTTGTATATGAAGATCACTGTGTTTGGATTCAATTCTGGTTTTATTTCATCTTTGTTTATTTAGTGGAACTGTTTGTTTATTCCAATGATGTTCATAATCATTCTAAAGAAAATTGATAATAAATAGACAGATATTGAAAAGAAACAATTTATTAATGATTATTTTTAATCATACTTCAACAAACTCTCGTTTGTAATCAACTCCACTTTATGTATAATGATATTAAACATATCAAACTTCAAATGAAAATGTTAACTAAAATCAGCTTAGTCTGTCTTAATCAGCCTCAGAAAGCTTTAAAATTTAAAGGAAAAAATGTACAAGTAGTGAATATTGCCTTATTGAATTTGCGAGGAACTTATTAAAGTATGTTTACTTCATGCGGAATAGATTTAATGTTAGTGAAGATTAAAACCGTGCAACAAAAGGCTGGAAAGGGGGTAAGTAATTCAGAATTAATATGTCGGGCCCTATGCACAATTACGGTGCCTAACCGGGGCAAACTGCAGAATCATAGAAAATTACAGGATTCCAAACAAATGGCACAAAAGCGCCCCTCGTTGCGAAATACTTCATAGCACAACTAATGGGGACAATTTTTTAATATGGGGTGTCCCGCAACCCTCCAACAATTAGAAAAGATCGTACTAATGTGGAGCGAGGATGGCTGTGCCCATTGCACAGGTTCTGTTCCATAAAAAAATATTTCATTTATCGCGTTGCACTTTTGGTTGTTGCACACTAAGCTTTATGTTATATTTTTAATTTTATATGTAAATTTTCCAATTGTTGTTCATTAATTCGCTCTGGTCTAACGTAGTGGCCTTGACTCTTTGCTTGTAGAAGAGAGCTAGCTCAGCTCAGCATTGAAAGCTTGAATTTTTGTAGTAAAATTTGAGGACTTCCACTTACTAGTTAACACTTTGCTGTATCTCTAATGCTTGCTTGTAACGAAAAGCAATTTAAAGTTTTATAATGTGTCCTGAGAGTTTTCAGACAATACTTTTGAAAACCCAATCCAATGTCACGTGCTCGTTGGGTACCCTGATAATCAACAAACGAGGCTTTTGCTCTTAACCAGAATTGGATTAGAGTGGTAGGAAAGGACCAAATCACCGCTCTATTGAAGGAGCCTTATGTATGCCAGTGTACGTCTTTCGGCCAAAGAAGAGTCTGTCCTCATTCATGACAATGTTGTAACAAACCCAGAAGGAAAAGATTAGGAATATTTAAAAATGTTTATGTTACGCCGTATCAAGTAACTTTACCCGCGATAAATGTAATTTGGTGTTTTTTTGAGCGGTTCAGCTGCACATATTTGGAACCCTAAATAAAAGTAAATATTACTGATAATCATATTTCAGATATTTATGTTAAAGCGAAATTAATTGAGGTTTCCTTCATAATCTATGTAAGAGTCGGATTGAAATAAAAATGTAATGTTAATATAACAATACTTTACCTGAAGTACGACCTACCCACTTATAAAGTAACTCATTGTGTTCTTGAGCCAATAATTGCAAGAAAAATCAAGATTAGAAATAAGTCGATCCTGGGGAACTCGTACGATGCTCGAGTCTCGAATGCTACATGGGCTAAAAATGGGAAAATAATCGTAGGCAAAACCCTCGCGACAAATGAACATCGGGAGCTCGAGAGGTCATTAAAACGAGGCTCGATCTAAAAACGGGGAGAAGGGTAGAGCAGCGGCGACGGCGGAAGAGCGGGAGAGCGAGGGCGGGGGCGGCGGGGGTGGACTTTTGAGAACCCTGTAATTGGACCAGGGAGGGGTCTCAAATCCTATTCGGAGCAGCGGAGGCGGAAAGACGGCTCAACCGACTATAATTAACAACAAATATGGGTGAATCGATTTTTGCTAGGCGCGGAGTCCGCCCATTAGGTTAGTCCGTGGGGCGAGCATTCGCGGCAACAATAAACCCTTAAATATTAACGTTAAAAACACGTTTTTGTGGGAAACGCGGGCTCGTTTAGCAAGTGCGCCGGTAATGGCCCGTTGTTTTCGTTTACAATGTTGTCGGGTTAAGCGACGCCGGGGTATTTTTTTTTATTTAATTTTTTCTTTTATTTTCTTTTCCTTGTTTACGTAATTGTGTATTTTTGAGTAAACCGAGGGTAGACGCTAATCGACGTAATTTCAATGACGCGGTATAAAGCTTCGCTTTATAAGAGCTTTGTGTTTAGTAAATAAAGTGGTAATTTATACGGTAAACTAATTTTCTTGAACTTGCAGTAAACGCTGCGGTAGCGTACAGATAATGAATATCTAATGATTTGTTGCTTTAAACTGTAGGATAATGCAAGTTACCTTTTTATAAACTTTACTTATATTTTCTTTGATAGAGTAAGTAACACATTATCACTCAGTTATTTTGTAATTATAATCTCATTCATAAGTTTTGTTCTAAAGAAAATATTAAATCTCCGTAACATCAGGTCGTGGACCGGAACAGAGAGTATCTCCTAGCTTCCGTCGCAAAATATTGTGAACTGATCGCCAACCTATTCCAGGCGGAGAGGAACCTTATAAAGAAGTCTTATTCTTTCACATCTTAAGATTTTAGACACACTTGGTAATAGCTTATATGTACACGAGATACAATTTAAAGAATGTTAAAAACAGGTTTAATTTTTTTTATTTCATAGAATAGAAATATAAATTATAAGCTACTGCTTACTATTTCGATTTTTTTTAACATAATATAAATATTTAAACGTTTGTATACACCAAAACGAATAGAACCTATTTATAATTCATAACAAATGTAAAGAGAAGTTTCCTTGAACGAAACAAACATTAAAATAGCCATAAACTATTAGGTTTCTATTAGACCTCACACCGTGATGCGAGCGTGAAAACATCGGACAACAAAAAAAGGACAGTGACAAGGGAATCACGTCACCGCATTATGTTAATAGGGCCGAGATATGACAACATCGAAATAATCCGCTTTGTCCGGCGAATGGGCACATTAAGGACGCTCGGCCTCCTGGGAATTTTTCCTTTGATTTCCGATCTGATGGAAATTAATTCAGTGTCACGCTTGTGGAATATATATATATATACAAATCCTGTGACCGTCTTTCACATACGTATATATAACAAAGAACTGCTACACATACATCATCAACCGATACAGAGACAGGGTAATTTTTAATAACCTTCTTGTTCCCGCAGATAGGACTTGGGTACTTTTCTCAGAAGGACTCACGATTGTTTATACACTAGTCTGATTAAGTATAAGTTTGTGGATATAGATTTTAACCCATTAAATATTTGTAAAGAGAATGTACCATCTGCAATTTTGTCTGGTGCTGCCGGTTCTTTCCTCGTCAGCAATAAAATTAAAAATAAAAGCAAGGCCAATAAATTAGCATTATTTTTGCAACTAAATTCACATTAAAGTTAACAGTGCATTTATTAAGTATACTTACTAATCGAATTATTATATAACTAGTTTCGTAACCGCTATATCTTTAGATGTAATTGAAACAAGTTGGTTGATATTAAATAGTGTAATTTATATGAGAGGAAAAAAGTTGCGAGTATTTTAAAAATCTCAGAGGTGGAAACAAAAAATTAAAGCACGTGTTGTCATCATAACTCACCTGTCAAGAGAACAAACATTTATTAAAGTCCTTAAACGGCGAGATAAGTCGTAATTACAGGTTATCCGGCGCAAGCGCACCCGCGACGCGCACGCGATGCCGGGAGGCGTCAAATACCTCGTTAACTGCCCCTCGCAAACACAAATATAACATAACTTAATCGCCCCCCACTTATAATAGATTTAACCTGCCATAAAATCATATTCGCTTTTTTTTCTGGCCAAATAAGCGGGGTCGGTATTTACAACAAATTGACTACGCCGCACAATGGATTGGAGAGCTTATAATAGTCATAATTCATGTTTTTTTTTATCCAGTTGTGCTGATGATCGAGGGGCAATGTATGGGGTAAGCTTGTAAATTGGATTTAATATTTTCATTTATGGCAACACTTGTGTGAAATTGAACGCTCGCTTAAGGGTCGAAGTTTCATCCGCGTAATACGGATAGGGTTAATCTGTTACTCTCAAGTAGTTTATAATAGGGGTGTTATTGTATCCATAGTTTCTTTTATTGTGCGGTTAGCATTTTTTATTAGCAAATGAAAAGGTTGAAGGGAAATCGATCACAAAATTATGGATTTGCTTTTGTGAATTTTTTTAGAAATAAAACGTATATTAGTAACAAGGGTTTTCGACTTCACTTCGTAAGAAATATAAACAATCGAAGAAGATTCATAAGCTAAAAGTATATTAAATATAAAAGGTATCGACAGTAGAATCGAATAGACTACAAAGTAAAGATTTTATATAACTCTCCTAGCATCTGAATGTAGACGAGAACTGCCCGCCCCGTTGGGGTGTTACAGGGGCAAGGTAAGGGTGGGAGCGCTGGGGAGCATCGAAATAGGACTTTCTAGGCAATTACCATGTGCAGCGACGAGGATGGACCTGGTGCGAACTTATTCAGAATGATTCAGTGAGACCGGAATAGAGATGTTGCGAAACTGCCTTTGTGTTTTGTCGTTTGACGAATACTTGGTTTCGGGTTATTTTATATATCGACACGACGGTTTGTACGCGCATGCAATTATTTTAAAATCTTACATATTTTTTAAACAAGAATATTTCCTAAAATGCACATGAATAAATTAAAAATAGTTAAATGGTTTTTATTGGTTGGTATAGGAGATGATAATGATTATATAAAACCCTTACATAAACGGTTGACTTTAGATAACTTCTATCTACTGTAACACACAACTTATCTAATCCCACATTTCGTAAAACTTGTTACTGTGAGTACAAGAAACTATTAAAAGCATACATTGTCAAATTCACAGTGCGAATTGTGCAGCTAATAGCGTAATGGGCATAAATAAAAATCTCGTACAAAATTTTAATGTAAACAATCAAAGTCAAAATTAAAAAGTAACGTAACCCACTCGCTACTTCCTCGATGCAAACGCCAGAAAGCATTAACAAAAAACAACAGACAAAACATAAGGAGATTTCATAGGAATGCATCTCCCCATTCACGCTCCTGCATCCCGACGTATCAAAGTACGGGAAAACACAATTTTTCTTAATTTCGCAAAACGACTTTTCCCGTCTACTGTACGCACAATGAGATCCCGCACAAAGCCCTCTGAAGGGAGCCGACTGCTATGACGCTTTTAAAAGTATTACGGCTCCCTCCCCCACCACACCCCTCAATGCCGTGACACCCCAACCCTTGTAGGGCTTGATTATTTATGTGCGGGTAGGTGATGTTATGAAAGGCGACTAGATTAAGATATTGAAATAAAACTAAAAATTCACTAACAATTTAATTTATCTATCTCGTCATTCACCATCAATATTACCAATAGTAATTCCAAAAACTTCCTATCGAAGTATCTGCAAAAACTATCTGACCGGATACGTCATTTCGCGCTGAGATCTTTAAGGTAAAAATTTTCGAAATTATATTGATGTAAATAATAAATATGTTATCTGTCGTATGAGGTGTTAATTATTCTCGTTATGTACTGTCCCATCCGCGCGGCGAACAATACACAATTACATCGATATGAATCGCGACGGGGAAGGCTCGAGCGGCCGCAAGTTCGATCCCTAACCGAGCCGACAGTGAGCCTTTAATAACGACATTCGAACTTCCGATATGGAGTCTCGAAGTGACATAGAGAGGCGTACTGAAGCGATTTCGAAAACTTATTTTATTTACAAATATTGATATATGACTACTTTCTCCTGAAAATATTACTTAAAGAGATACTCACCGGTAGTATTCTCTGTTACTGGTGACCGTCTAGGTAGGAACCACCGCAGCTCCTTTTGCATTTGACAAACAGTACAGTGCAAACATTACTGTCTTCCGGTTAGGATGGTTTCAATATTAACCGATAGACGTCCACTGTTGCATATAGGCCTCCCCCAATAATGAGTTATATGGGACATCTCATAATATGCTGGTCCAATGCGAGCTGTTGGAGAGAGTTAAGCAAGCGAAATTACTGACATAATGAGACTTAATACTTTGTCTGCGGGGAGTACAATGCGGTGCTGAGTATACCATTTTAAACAGCCCACGTTGTTATAGGCAAGCGTATCCACTTACTACTAGATAAACGTTCTGCTTGTCTAGTCGCTTTGGCAAATATAAAAAGCAATTCTCGCAAATTCCTGCAAGCACAGCAGATTAGGTAAAAATGGAATTTAAAATATCAGCCATTTACTGTGTTTTTTCCTGCTTTTAACAAATATTATTCAGAGCTTCTTTATATTATTATTTACATAATTTCATATTAATTATTATTTACATGTATTGTAATACAGCCGCCCGCTAAAGCGTACGTCTTGTCCCACGTCATTTAACGCCATTGTTAGAGGCCGGTTCAAGGGCAGGCTTCGCCGGGGAATGTAGCCTAGCTTCCGGCACCGGCGTTACCGAAGGCTCTCATCACTGCCAAGCGGAATAATCATTAGCCCAAGTCGACAGGTTGAGAGATTAGCTCTCGTGCTGATGACGCGCGAACTCGATTGTGATTCTCGGAATGTATGAACGAATGGGAATAAGTTTACCGCGTAGGTATAAAGAGGTTTTTGCTATTCACGAAGCGATTAACCGTATGCTAAGTGGGTATCTCGATTCCGTGTAATACCTTTATGCCATAGTTATGGAGCGATACCTAGTGATTGTTTCTTAAAGGAATTTATATAATTTTGTTTTCGTGCTTTAACATAATTTTTATATACTAATAAATACGAAATAAGATACAAAACGAGTCGAATAGCAATTACTATTTTATTTCAAAAAAATAATATTTGTAATAATTCTTAAAAACTCAGAAACTGTATGAGTCTGTTTTCAAGGATAATTTAGAACAAACTCGATGAATCTTCGTACTAAGATCTCCAAATCGTATCAGTTATTCTTAAGCTACTTAAGGTAAAAATAACTAAAATTAAAGGTAATTAGTAAATTAGCAGAAGTAACATGTCTCGCCCCCAGACACTATCATAGAACAGCCTATGCGAGTTTTTGTACACAGAAGAAACGTTACTATGAATTATTAATAATGTAATAACTTGGGTGGTTTAGCGTAAAATATGAGCTCGTTTATATTCTACCGCTGTACGTATGCGAATACACAATAACTTCTTTATAGTGGTGGTTGAAGTATAAAAACAATCATTTAAGTATGTATTATACAGAAATTAGTTCGTAATTAAGTAGTTACTGTTAATTAATTTATTATAAAACGTAAAAGTGAACAATGAAGAAAAAAGAGAGTGAACTGCAAACGGAAAACTTATTAAAAAAGGGAAACTTGTGTTGGGTCTCTGTTACCAAAAACCGTCTAGGTAGGTCACCAACGCAGCTCCTATAGCAGCCAACACACTACAGTGAAAAAAATACTATTACTGGTTTGAAGAGCGCTGTAAGCTAGTGGAATTACTAAGGTAACAAGACTTAACCTCTCTTGTCAAGGCGAGTGCAATGTGGTGTTGTGTATACGATCTTACCCAACGTCACGTTGTTATGGATAAACGTATCACTTACCATCAAGTGAACCGCCTAGTTCATGTCGTGTCCTCGGCGAAATAAAAAAAAATTTACTGAATATTACTTTATATAAATAGATAACAAAAAGAAAAAGAGGTCCTCAATCCGTGTCATATTAATGTTACAACAGGTCGGACGTCCATTATTTGAAAAAGTTGACATTCAGCAGAAAGTCGGTGATGACGACGCGCCCGCGGCTGACAAAACAGCAACGGGTAAAAAAAGAAATCTCCTAAAACGTCATTACGGACGTGGAGCCGGTGTCCCCGGGATATATCCGCCATAGGAAATACTTTAAGCGGAAACCCCACACGCATCAAGACTCCCAACAATAGGGTATCTCTCGCAATCGCGAGTAATAAAGGCTGCGAGCGCCCACATTAAAATCTTATCCCTTTCTTAAATAAAAAATTCACGAAAAAATAAGAGAGGAAATCTCCCCTATATTATTCAGTGGAAAGCGCTCCCCTGCCCTCCCGTGTAGTTACAGTCCAAATCCGGGCGGCGCTGCCGAAGAAGGCTCAAAGAAATTCTAACTTTACTACTAACAGTACAAAGTTACAAATGGTATGCTCCTGTTCCGCCGGCGGGATTAAGAAATGGGCTATATTCCAATATGGGTTGGGTCCATTTTGGCGCATACCGAGGGAGATTGGAGGTATAGGAAATGGGGCTCAGCCGTTAGTATAGTATTTGAAAATGAGATGCAGCGTGGAAGGTAGAGGGTGGGCCGAGTAGGGTGCGGTGGTGGGTTGGGTAGCGGGCCTCTCGAAATTCGAATTACCGGGGCGTGTGTAATGATTTTCCCGGACGGAATTATGCCCGGTATCGGAGACGAATTGGAGACGGGAATTGAACGCTCTTTTTAAGGGTGCACTGTATGGCGGTGGAAATCGATAAGGACTTCCCGTAATCCCTGAACGATGCCAATTACCTCTTTGTTTAAATAACATAATAGAATTTAAGTAATCGTCTACTATATAACAAGTATAAAGAAAAGAAAAATATATTTTTTTTAATTTCTGCTTTTCCTGATATTAATATTTAGGGCTTTTAAACTTAAATTTCCATTACTTAATACTTATGCTATCTTATCATCTACCATTACAAAACTTGTACATACAGATATATACACATTTAGAAATAATCTTATTTCTATTATTAACTATAGTACATATTTTTTGAGAATATAATGAACTTGTTTTAGAATAAAATAGTATAAATTCTAAATATATTTGCAGGTATTTTCCGATTTATGTGCTACAATAGAATTCTATAGCTACTAAAGAGATTTTTATTACTGCAAAAAATGGCGCATTAGCGTGCCTGATAAAAAATCTACAAATTGATCTTAAATCATAGTGATTAACTGGATCATAATGACTAAATGACTCTTGTGTCAATAAGCGGTAAAAAATACATAACAGAAATCCTGAATAAGAATTTAGTCACCTTTATTAGTACAAATTTATATATTTTTTTATAAAAAGGCTGTTAATTTATTTGAAAAACAACGCCATCAGTCATGGGAAGGTGAAACAAAATTCCTTGTAAAGACTTTTGATTAGAAGTTTTTGATTTAGTTCAAAGAATGTGGTTTCGTTGGGACTTTAATCTATGCAATGCTGTCATATCAAGCGTACTAAAATGACGATTATTTTTGCTATTAATCCACTGATAACTGCTTTTAGTATTTATCGCTTTATTAAAACATGCGGATGTTCACGAACCAACAACCATGGCATGGGGCCGCGACGATCCCATACTGGAGCTCACGATACACCGAACCACCAACGCAATAACAACGCCCATAACGTCTAGATAAACCGTTACACGTACCGACTCACCCGGCTGTGGGTGATCACGGAGCTACGTGACGGTGATGAAGCGTGATGATACAGCGGCGGCCACACATCGGTGCTTTTGAATTGGCAAACAGGAAACAAACTTCAGACTGTTTTAGTATGAAGATGAGATATTTGTACTTTGATTTGGAGCAACTAGAATAAACTATCATGGAAAACTATTAAGCTCAAAAAGATTTCTTTTTCGACCAGACGTGCAACTTACTTACCTGATCGTAAGTGATACACTTGTCCTTAAAAAACGTGGCACTGGTTAATATGATATACATCATCACATTGCGCTCATCACCACCTTGAGACTCCACTGGCTCCAGCGCTCTATGAACCGGATCACAGTAATATTGTCTTATTACTGGTTGTCGGCTGCAATAGGAGCTGCGGTGGTAACTACCTACACGGACTGCAGCTGCAGAGACCTAATACAAGTTATGTAGACGCAGTAATATAGAAATATATTTTTTACAACACGTATTGCGATATACATATGCAGGAAGCACTTATCGTTCGTCAGTCAATTGTTACCATTGTTTCATGACAGCCCTCCATAATCGTTAGCGCAAGTAAACCTCCTGTAAAATTAAAACCACTACTAGATGGAACCTTCTGCACTCACCGGGATTGATCAATAATCCTTCCGGAATGATCATTCAAAGAATACATGTTAGTTTATATCAATATAAGCAGTTAAATAATCAAATTAATTAAAGTAAACTCTTAAACAATGTTTGCAACTTTAATTGGAATATAACCAGTTTGAATTGGTGAAACTGTCATGTAGAGTTCAATGAACTTTTGGTTAACAAATTAGAGGGTACACCCGCAGAGACCGGATGAACTGCTTTAGAGTTGAAAGCTGCAAGTTTACATCAATTCCGCATCACCCTTGACACCGATGCCGGCTTTGCGTATACCCCTGTTTACCTCATTAGCTACCTTTGATAGTGATACAGAATTTTCTATTATACTCTCAGCGCATAAGAAACTTTTAACAATGCTCTTTGCAAACGTTGTATGTTTTTTTTTATTCTATTACCTTGTACAAGTATTTTTATAAGATTATCTATGTAAAGTTAAAAGTTACTATGAGAAAACTCAGGCATCGTATTTCTATTAATTCAGTATAATTCATATAAATTAAAAAAATGATAAGTTAGCGGTTTTACTAAATTTTAAGACTACACAATTTTACTATGCATTAAGCACTTAAATTTTACTTAATTATTTTTTATTTAAGAATATTTTTGAAAACGCTAAATATACAAGCAGAATTGTTTGTGAGTGTTAATAAAGCAACATCCAATCTGCCAAGTAGGAAAGGCGTCTAATGAATATTGATTAGAAATTTTTCTCAACATTATGAAAAGTCTGATTTTTTCGTTTTATTTTTTATTTTTGAAAAGAAATAAACCATCCGATCCGGAGTCCCACGGCGGAGCGAAAGCAAGCGACCCCGAAATTGCCGTCCGCATTCACCCAGACAAAAGCTCTAAAACACACCCCGCGAGCAAAAAGAAAAGCGTTTTCATCCCATCCCCTCCTTTAAATTTCCCGCCCCAGAGCGGGGGCGGCGACCGTAGGGGTGGCTTCCGTACAACAGAGAACGAATCTAGAGTCGCGTAGAAAAGAATGAGACAGGCGTATGACCACCTGTTGCGTCGAACTTTCATATTTTCGCCGGAGGATCTTTTTTCGTTTCTTACGTCTTTCTAAAGGATTTGTATGGCGAGCGACGTGCATGCGTACTCGCTTGCTCAGTGTTAGGTATTGAACGGTTATTGAGACTGCGTACCGCGTTCGATTCTTAAACAACAAAAATGTCAGTGTAACAAATTTGTGTTTTACGCTCCGACAGTAATTTTGTGAGTCGTAAAAGATTTTTTTTATCGATCGTTTAGATTATTGAAAGCAGTTTAATGTCTCGATACTAACGAGAAACGCTATTTTAATGCACACACGAATAAAAATATAAACTTTAAAGCTTTTTAATGGAGATTAAATTAATAGGAAAATAATGAATAGTAATTCTATTCATTATTTTGAAACGTATGAAAATCGCTGCTGTGTCATAAAAGTAAGTAAAATGTGACAAATTTATACGTAGATATTAATTCGTAAACGTAAACTTTCACATTAATTAAGTAATTTACTACTTAGTTTAATTTTAAATTTCAATAAAATGATTTTATTACACTTAATACCACCTACCTGTTAAATTAAATTATTGATATATAAATACAATAATTATATTAGGTAAGGTATTTTAATTTTTTTATTTGTTACTTAGATCTTTTTTTAATATTTCAAAATCTCGACTAAGACATTATAACGCCTGGTTGATAGCTTTAAAAACAATTCAAATACATCGCCCTATGCCTATAATCAAAAGACCAGACAATATACCAATTAGAATGTTGCATTACGAAATAAAACAGTCAAAAATAAGTCATACGATAGGGTGATATCTCCGTGCGTTTGGATGCAGGATGAAGACAGAAATAAAAACTGTTTGGGTAACCATTTCCGGCGGGTCCGAGGTTCGAAGACGGCTCAACACGTGGTGCGGTTATTACAGAGAAATAATCAAATGAAAATAGCTGGCGGACCATTAAAACACCGTGAACACCATCAATATATATATAATTTAATTTAATACGTTTATTATTAATATTAGATCATTTCCAATTTAAGCAACCATAAATCGCGAAAGTACAGATAAAAAAAACATGAAATTGTTGATATAAATATATGTATGTACGTAGTCTGCAATTTTTATTTTATGTGACAACGAGATAAGCCAGGCGTTCACCTGATGATAAGTGACACACAACGTGGCGCTAGTTATCATGGTATACACAGCACCACAATGCGATCATCGGTCAGAGATTTAATGTTAAATTTCTTTACTGCTGTAATTTCACTAGATTCAACGCCCAGTAAAATTTGCACAGTACTGCTTGGCTGCTGCAATAGAAGCTGCTGTGGTCTACTACTAACACCACACTACCATCAGTATTATCTAATTTACAGAGATATTAAATGGTTTCTAAGTATGTTTCTTTTTTGTAATGTAAAAGGAAAGCAGCCGGCGGTAACTAGTTAGGAAATACTTCACAGAAGTGACGTATCGAAAGTGCATAATCGTCGTGTTCCACAGTCGGACATGACAGATAATTGCGATAAGATAAAATATCTCCAAGTGTTTGTTGCACGTCAGGAGTACCTATGAAATATGATTTATGTATACACTTCGTACATATTATATTTGCTATATTGAATTAAAAAAAAATATACTTCTCCTCTCAATCGTGAGACGTCCAGTATTCGACATAAGTCTCCTATTAAGTATTCTACACAAAACGGTTTTGTGTGTCCAATAACTCCTAACGAATCTTTTATGGCTTCTCAAATCTAGACTTAAATTTTTCAAATTTCTATGTAGTCCTCATTCGTCTGCAAACACTTAACTTTTAGGATCAATTAGTATATAATTATAGTAAATTTCCTTTAAAATATAAATAGTTGAATGTAATCATTAGGGTTGATAACTAAAGTTATAGTCCTGGTGCTACTGGTGTTTATAGTCTGCGGTGACCGTTTGACAATAGTTCAGTCGCTAACTTATTTATGAATAAGTTATGTTTAAAAACTTACTTTTGTATCATTTGTATGTTTTTAAGTTAAACTACCTAATTAGATTAAATTATCAGCATCCTTTAGCGGTTTAGCATATGACAGAAGCTGTTTGCTGATTAATAGTAATCTTACTAGCTGCAATGGTCGTTAAACTAGAATACAATATTATTTACGTATTGCTCACTACGGTTGGATTATGATTGAAGTAATGTACCACAAAAAATTTATTATAATAATTTAGTTCTTAAGGTATATAAAGACAATTAGGACTTACCATAGAGACCGGCAGCGGATGCGCCCCACCGTTGGGATAAGGGTACGGTGTTACGAGGTAGCCCATGTTGAAGCTTGCAGCTGGATGCGGTTCGAATTTACCTGTTGATAATAAAACAAATTGATACGAGTATGTACAAACAGGAACGTCAACATCATCGTTTCAGCTTAACGATGTCCACAGTTAAACAAAGGCTCTGACAGCCGCTGACATTTTTCTGTAGTTTCCGTTGTTGAAAAAATCTAGGTCTAATTCCAACTAAGTGTAATGGGTGTATTGATTTAGAACCCGCTGTGCCTATACGCAAACGTATAATCTTTCTGACACCACTTTTTTGCCGTTGATGATTAATTTCAGCGGGTAGTATTTTTAAAAGCGATATAATTTATTGGAACCAACATAATCAACATACAGTTCAAGTATCGAAGTATTCTAATTCCTGAAAAGGTTTTGATGTAAGGTAACTAAAATAGTTTGTATATTATGAGTGTCCTAACCAAACCCTTGTGAAGTTAATGGCGACAGAATCCAACCTAAGATCTTCTACCATTTACAAAGTACTAGTTATAGATCTTAATCAGATTTAGAAAACGTGACATTAAACTTAGACGTAGAGGAATCTTATTAATGTTACTTTGTAAAAATCAATTATGTATGTTTTGGAGTCCTTTTAAAGATTTCTGTCCAGTGAAACGTTTTTGAATAAAGACAAAAGAGAGTCTTAAGCGTAATCTAATTAAGAACCTTCGAATTGTATAGCAGAGCCAGGAGAATAAATGAATGCGGACCTAGGAAAGGCGAGGGGTGGGGACCTGACGAGCAAATTATACCTAGACGAGGAGTCGTTTAGCTTAATTGTTCACGACTGTGCCCCGCGACGGCGCCCGCCTCGCTGACTCGCTGAAGTGCGCATTGTCTTCAATTTCACCGACTCAAATGTTATTGGTATGCTTTAAAACTATTTATATTAACTGATCTGGCCTGCGGACCTACCTTCTTGGAAATTTTGAATAAACACATACATACAAAGAAATACACGATGACATCAATCGATCGAAATGACAGTGGGCAGTTCAAATAACAACAAATCATTTACAAGTCAAAATAGCGCAGAGCAGTAGAAGCCATTAACCCAAGAATTGAATCGAAATTCAAAATAATAACTACTACCAAAAAATAAAAGAATTGAATAAATCTATTAAAATTCAAAGTTTTCAGGAACGGTTTTTATTATTAAAAAACACAAATAAAAAATACTTTGAGCTAATATATATTTAGATATAAAATTTCTCTTATTGCTTACAGATTTGTGATGATAGGATGTTAGGACCTTACGGTTAAGTAGATGGTAAGATGATAAATAATTATATATTAATTCCAATATTAATCACGTATGAAATCAAGACATCTATCAACTCATTCTACCTATGGCCATGACTACAGCAAAACACTCAAAACATACAGTAATAAAAATTAAATAAAGGCGATAAGGTCCGACAAATTAAGTTTTATTTAATACAAATTAGAATGTTTACACAGCGGCACTCTCATTGCCTAGGCATATTTCGTTACCAGAGTAATTTTATAAACTAAAGCGCCTTCAAATTTGAATACCATAATGGTTGATCAATAGATTTTGCGATAAAATATGGTGGTGTAGTCTAACGTAGACTTCCTTCGGAAAGTCTTATATGCATCAGTAAAAGCAATTTCCTCCTGACCAAAATATATCTATAAACACACTTAATAAAATTTATATCATATTTTAAATAAGTCTACATTCATAACACCGTAAAAACTTTAAAACAACTTTAGTTAATGGAGTTTGTGTAATTAAAATAATAAAAACTATAAAATTATACCCATTGAAATATTAATGCAAAGTTTACGAACTGTGTCGTAAGTTTATGAGTTTTATTATAAATTTGTCTGAGTAATTCAACGGGTTTATAACCACTTAATGCTATTTATTGTATAACCAAAAATAAATAATATTTGGACAGTTTAAAAGTTCCTCGACGGGATGATCTGCACGCGGTTTATATATTATAAACGATAATATCTGTCTACCAATCTGTATATCCGCCATTAATATTATGTATGTTACCGTCATGCTGTATTTGTGAAGCTTTATAAAGACAGACAAAGTAACAAGCCTATATGGTAAAATTATACCGTTGGCCATCAACAGCTGTAAAATACCAGGGAAGTCTGAAAAACGTAGCCTTTAAAAAATACGCTCTTTTCAGTATTATTTTCAATGACCCTTATGCAAATGATTCAAAAATAGTAACTGGCTGCCGATTGTATAAATTAAGGACCGCAAAGAAATCTGTAAGGCATACGCCTGGGACCGCACGTTTTTGGACAAACTTGTACGTTCTAAAATCATCATA
>DWLS01002123.1:0-18981 GCA_018246255.1 Pachliopta kotzebuea
TTTTTTTTTTTTTTTTATTTTGATATGCTCTTTTATTCCTCGGACTATTGTCGGAGACCTTGTTTGCTTATCATATATTTGTTTGTTTTTATAATTTTTATCTACTAATAGCAAAACTAATAGGTATTTTGGTTTCGACGAGTTTATTATATGTGTAATGTAGTATGTTGTCTTTCAACTTATGAAATTTGTTTTTACATAGAGCAGCAGCAAAAAAAAACTGTTAGTAATATTTTTATTCTTTTGATAATTGTACAAACAATATTTTGAAGCAAGGTTTGTTTTTTTCTAAATATTTACTTCCTGGTTAACTTTAATTTCAACGTCGTTTTAAACTTAATGCAATATCTCTTTATACTATCTCTTATGAGAAACATATTATTCCCGAGATATGATAAATTGGCTACAACATGCTAAAAGTAAGCTCACTTTTTTTGGCAAATTTACATAGTAAATCTGATCCTCCTGGAAGTTCCGAATATACAACAATATAATAAACAATGGCTGAAAATTTTTATTTAAACTTTTTTGTTAAATTATTAAGTTCATTATTGAGTATATTATTGAACTATATGCGTATAATTTTTTGTTATTTTTTTAAAAAATAAGTCCGCTTCCATTTCAAGAACTTTAACCGATTTCTAGTTTAGCGTTTTTTAAATAAACATAGTAACACTGCTACAGAAGACTGAGAAGAATTATAAAAGTAACATGAATATTTAGTGAGTTTTTCTACCGCTTTTAGCGCTCTGTATTGCTCATAATCTTGTCACTGTTATTCATAGTTTGGGATATTTTTCATCGGCATAGTATTCTTAGTCCATGTCGATTTACTAGTTTAAATTTTAATATTCTGCACGTATTATGTTATGATAATAAAGCCATTCTATAGAGCAATTCACTTAAACATCTTGTTCTGGTACTAAACTGCCCACCTATTTGGCAGTCACAAATCTCTGAAGTAAAAGAGTGACAAATAGTTTGCATTTTTTGTGTTTCTTCCGAAATTTGTTGTCCATTATAACGACGTTAACAATGTGATTTATTGAATCAAAACGATTTTCTTAGATTCATCTCCGATGTACGTATGTAAGAGCCACCGCTTTTTATCCCTTTAATCATAGCTTCAATGTCTACCTCCCTACAACCTAGGTCATTCGGGATTTTTATACTATTATTTATTGTTTGATCCATTTGCGCCTGAATAGTAAAAATTCCGGTATGTTTAATAGAAAATTCAGCATTTCTTTTCTTTGTATACAGGCTTTATATTTAATTTGTTTATTTCTCGGTAAACGAAGTTTTAGAATTTTTTATAGCCAAATACTTAAAAAATTTAAAAAGATAACTGCACAGCTTTTATTTAAGCGTAAACTATGAGAGTATTACTTATTTGATTTCATAACTAGTTTAGTTGGTATGAGATGTAACAGTTTAATTACTTTTATTATTGTATATATTTACGTTTTTATATAACTATGTATTCTCTGGCGAAGTATAGTGCGATTAGTCGGATAGTGATCTTGGGAGCCGCTGTCGGTGGGAGCTGATAAAGTTCACTGTCGTCTTTGTATGTTAATATTTATGTAGACACACACATACATATATACTTATTTTGTTTACGTCTCCATTTGTACCAAATTCGATATTGTAGTTTTTCCTTACTTTTTTTATTGGCATCCTCATGTGTTGATTAGAAGACAATGCTCTGTAGCATTATGTCCGTCTTTTTGTTTATCCATCTCTATTGTATTTTTTTTTTCGTTCTACTCACTCTGCTACTTTAAATAAATAATATACATAAATTTCTTTAACAAACCATATTAATTTAAACCTTCTTAACTTATTCGCAGTTAATTATGAAGTATGTGATGTCATAGAATAAGGTAATTTTAGACTAGTCATTATAGATTCAAATAAGCATAAGAAATTGTTAATAAGCCCCGATAATTTATAGTATAGATGAAAATGTATGTCAGAGAAAAAAAATTGGTTTAATATAAACATACTAATATTTTTATATGCTTCCTTCTTCATTTGAATAAGGTTTCTGGATGAACAGTTTAAAAATATTATAAAAAGATATTATTTACACGTTTTTACAAATAACTTTTATTATAAATAAATATCCGAAGCTCTTTCAAGTGCGCGTAGTTAAAAGTGAGCATAGGAAGAATCGACAGTATCGTATCATACATATAAAGTAGAATTGCAATTCAATTAGTCCATGTATTATATTTAAGTTCAAAAATTAATAACAACTTTAGTGTATCAGATAATTAGCAGAGATAACTAATTTATTTTAATGAACTTCCGTTACATTGATTATCTTTATTATTGTCAGTCTTTTATGTATGAAAACTAATAGACGTAGCATTAATTTTGTGTTTGTAAATTGTATCTTGTTAAAAGTAATCTAGATATTTCTTTTTATTTTAGCTCAAAAAATATTTAGAATATTACTTAACGGCTGCCCTCTATTATAACATACCTCAAATTTCATTCACTATGTTTATTATTATATAATAGCTTTTTAACTCATTAATATATTTTAGTAACATTTTTGAGAAAAAAAATAAAATATTGGTTACTTTTAACTTTAATTTAAGTTTTTCATAATAATTTCTGCTATGTTGTAATTTATTACAAATGTTTAGTCTAAATGCTAAAACTTACATAGGAATTCATGTCCACCTTTATTGATTAAGTATGAGGATCTATATGGTTTTTTGGAGATTCTGTACATTATTACTGTAATAAAAATACAATTTATTTCTCTTTTCACTTAAAATGTCTTATACGGAGTCAAAGTTTTATATTATAAATCTAAACTTTACCTTTAAACATACAGAGTCGTTTTTGAGATGAGTATACTGAGCAAAGCTTAATGCAGCTATTGACGTCAACGCTTTAAACAACTCGACGGGAAACCCAAAGGTATAACAGGTCCTTTCCTTTCTTAACGCTTGATTAAAATTCTGTTTCGTGTATTATGTTATTTTAAATGACCACATTGATAATAAAATCAGTTAAAAATTGTGATATGTGAACAAGCAACATATTATATAATTGTAACTATTCCAATTGCCGATATTCCATTGTTATAGATTGAAAAATAACTGAATATTTTAAGTCAAGATATATCAACACAAGATTAGTTTTTTTAGTAACAAAATTTCTGAATACTTTTAAAGTAAGACATGCGAAATATAATTTTGTGTATATTAAACATATGTCCCTTATTAAAATGTATAATGGCAGTAATCAGAAGCCATATAATGATAATGCTGATAATAAAAAATTAAAGAAGAGGTATAACAGTCATGTGTTTTTATTAAGGCTACATTGATTGATGTAACGCAAAGTACAACAAAAGCCGTTAATTATTAATGGTTAATACTGAAATTATTTATATAATCAAAAATATATATTGTGATCTAAATATCACGCAAAAGTATAAACGGCAATGGCAGTTTATACTTTTTCGTGTTCCATCGCACATAGGACGTTTTCATCGTCCATAGCAGGGGCTATGGACGATGGAAACATTTAAAACATGTTTAAACACCTTGTATGGATGGCTTATATTGTCAAAGTTTCGAACAGCCATATAGTTAAAGACACCACATAATTTAGGAAAGTGTATAGAGTGGATTCCCACGCATTGGTCGTAATACAAGCATAGCGTTTTAGTTGTTCCACTCTTAAAGAAGGTAAAATATTTGTTATTAAAAACAATTATTTAATAATAAAATAAATAAAAAACCGTGTAAATTGACATTTCACCAAGCGACTAAGCTCTTTGCAAGTGTAAAGACTTGGAAGTGAATAGGGATAATTTATATAACTTAGACATTGTTAAACTTTGTTTTTTCTAATTTATACCACTTTCAGGATATCGGCTATAATCAGGTTTTTTATTGATAAGTAAGAATAGGAGATAATCATTTCTTCATTATTTTTGAATAATAAGTAAAGACACGTTGACAAGTATCATTCTTTGCATCGAATTTTACTTTATTGCAATATTACAGATTTCCGCTAATTAAAGCCAGGTTGGAGACAAAAAGTTGCTATCGTTTCCTAATTTATCATAAAAAGAAAAATATTTTTGAGTTAATTATAGTTCCTTTATATACAGTATTTAGAGGATATAATTTGAGGAAGTTCAGTACAAGAGTAACTTTATTGTTTACTTTTTGAACTTTTACAATGTTAAGAATACACTGTCGATGTGCTTACTTACTTAGATAGATTTTAAATTTTTCTAATCTTTTACTTCAAGGTAACTAATGCATGTTTGCAGCTATGTGATTACACCGCAAAGTCTAATAATAGCACGGAAAAATCATTATAAAAATGTAAAATATTTGTGATAGAATTGATTGAATTGTTACAAAAAAATATACTAATGCGTCGATTAAGTACATCGTTCCACATAAATTATTGCTAAAAATTATTAAGAAACATAAGTTGTTTAATATTAATTTAAACAACTAAGCATGTAATTATTTTTAAATTAATTCATTATTATAAACATAACGAGTTTCTAATTATTTAATATTGTTATGTATTATTTATTTACTAAATATTATAGATTAATTAAGTATACTTTATACATTTACAAAAAATCTGTAAAACCTTGAGGTATAAAGTATACTGTTTTCATAGACTGTGATATTTAATAAAAATCAACTTTTGAGTGTACATGGCTAAAGGTGATTAAGGAACTTTCCGATGTAGTTACTTCATTATTATACTTGATTGTTTTAAGTTTTTGTCTGTCTTGGCGGTGAGAAATAGTAAATATTTTATTATTGAAGGCAGCAGAGTTCAAAAACTCCTCTTCTTTAATACCAAGTAACAAGACAAACTGAACGTTACTTGATTTGAAAGTAATAAGTACATTAATAGTAATGAGATGCTAGTAAGAATGTTTAAATAGCACTTTGTTATAATGCTCTCGACTCCTTAACACGCGGGTGAAGTCTCGTTATCTTAGTAATTATATAGCGCCTTTTAAACTGACACATAGTAATGTATGCATATTGATTGAAGCTAAAACAGGTGCTGCGGTGATATGTAAAAACATCTGGCAATAGGTGCCCCTTTTCTGGTACAGTTTCAAATGCGGTATCATATCACTATAATGTAGATAGTGCAAGCAATATTTTCCATGAACAAGTGAGTGATAAATTAATAGTCTGTGTTATGGTAAGAATAGTTAGTTAACTTTTTAGAAACAGAGGATAGATCTTATATTCTCGCAGAAAGTTAATCATAGATGTCTATTATTTTTAAAATCATAAACTTTTGTCACGTGTACTGGTAGACTTAAATTATATATATTTTTGTATTTTTATAATTTTTTTTCAATGTTGATAGTTCTTCAGTTTAATACCAAATTGATATTTACAGCTGCTTATGCACGAGCCCATAAAACACATATGTATTATATAATGTATAAAATTCTTTATTGTTAAGGTTAACACTGGATTCCAAAATAAACATGGTTCACTACAATATGTTATGTATTTAGCATTATAATGTACGTATCCTACAGTATCCTAAATGAAATAAACATACTGAGTTAATATAAGAAAAGAAAGGTAAAAGTTTATCTTTACTTTACTTAAAACACAATTAAGTTGTTTTAACAAAATTGCATAGACAATTTCATAAAGAATTAAAAAATTGCAATTTAATACAATAGTACAATTGAAACACTTGTAGTACTCCAAAGTTTACAGGGCTGAATATGAACTATTCGAGGTAGTTTTTATATATGAGAGACCTGTCTTAGAAAAGGAGAAATCCTCTAAACCACCTTTTCCTGCTATTTCAATCCTACTAAAATCTTCCTGATCTATGTCATGTTTAACAGTAGCGACCATAGAAATGTTCTTTACACAAAAACGTTAGTTATTTGCATAGATCTTCAGTTTGTAAAAATATGGAAAATTACTATAAAAAAGTTGCGATTACGTATTACATCGCGCAAACAATCAAGCAAAAATAGGCGTAAATTATGTTGAATAAGAAATGGAACAAAAAATCAGGTGTTGTTAGTTCTTGTCGTGATAAAAAAATGTATGAATATCTCTCATTAGTGTTATTCATATGTTTCATATGTATGTAATGTATACTTGTGTACGTCTGTTCTTATTATATTGAATATTTAAATCTTTGTAAGGTGCAGCGAAAAAGATTTGTAAATTAAAATCAAATTATTGCCTGCGTAGCCAGGGCAACGACATTTATGAAACCAGTTTTTTCACATGTTGTAAAAAACATTGTTAGGAGGTGATGACTGGAAGAATTTGTTATACCTTATAATTTCTGGTTTACTAAGATTTTTTTATTTAATTATTATCTAGCTTAAAGTTGAGAGTAAAATAAACATAAAATATAACTTTAACGTAGTCATAACAACATCATAGCGCTTGACCGATTGGAGTGAAGATCTTTGGAGGAGGCTTTGTGTCCAGCAATGGGCGTTTATCGGCTGATGATAACGGTCATCATTATCTAACAGTAATTTTTATAAGAAACGATAACGCTCGAGTTTGTGTTATTATTACCACTTTACCTTCTGTGGTGTCCTTCTGCACTCAATAGCACGGACCCAGGGTTCTCCTACGGAACGAATGGGTGACCCTGTAAATTTGAACTTAACATCATGCTAAGGGACGGGCATACCGTCCTTGGCATCCCGGCTGTGCTACGGCCAATACGAGATAATTTCTCATTCGCCGTTCCATCATAGCTCGCGAATGTGAAGGCTTTTTAGGCCACCGTCTATAACAGGAAGAAAAAGAACCAAATTTTTTTATAAAGTAATGTTTAGCCGCTTAAAGTTTGATAATTCCATGTCCACCGCTATTGCGTTTGTAATCAACTCTTATATTTAATTTCAAGATTTCATCATCCAATCAGAAGGCCTCTAAAATCCGGTGCATTTGTTATTGGTAAAATTAATAGGAACACAAATTTTAAAAGTTGTGGTTATATTATATAATTTACAAAAGTCATTTCTGCGACTATCTGCATGTTTTGTTTTGGAGGTCAAAATATTCGTAACGAAAATATTAAAATCAAAAACGTATCGTGCTTTCTGCATATATGTAATTAATACTTCAGGCTGTTTCTGCAATGCTGGTGGCACTGCATAAATTATGTTCGTAAATAACGTAATATTTCAAGTTTACTATTATGTGAACGGAGAGGTAACAAACAAAAAAAAAAGGCGGGAAAACTAATCGTTAAATTCGAAGCACCAATAAATAAACCAAAATTTAACATACTTTAGAATTCTTGGATAAGAAATTATTTGAGATCAAAATAATCAATTCGATCAAACATTAATTTCATATGTAAGGAAGGACCTAATTCAGTACTTTTCCTGCATATTATTTTATTTAAATTAATTTATAATTACTGAGTACATTGTATAGATTGTAGTACAGATTGTTATGTAGAATAGATTGTCGTAACTTAACTGTATTGCTGCAACAATGAGAAATGCAATTATGGTATGACATTTCTTGTTATTTCACAGAAATTCAGTGTGAAAATTCTGTTTTCCATGATGAGTCAGAGTTAACGGATATATTAATGATTAAGAGGCAATACATTTTAGTCCCATAAGGCGACGAAGTATCATCGCCAAGAATAAATAGATGACAGTAGCTTAAGTTTTACCGCTTCTTCACTGTCATGTACAATTGTTCTATAAGTTTCAGTCATAATTACAATAATGTAGTGGTAACTTTCCTACTAGATGTATAAAGCAGATATATCTTTTCGTGTTCTATATATGTGATACAGAAGTTTTCTATAAAACTGCATAGTATAATTTTTAACGTCTGTTTGTGTTTATATTGTTCTCGATTTATTTTTATGAAACACGGAACTTTTAGCATATAGGTGCTAAATATAAGCGGTGTGCGTTTTGTAATGATACATTAAGAATAATATAAGCATGAACAAAAAAAACATGAAATAAAAGGAATACATGTAATGTAATATATATGTAGGTATTCCAGTTGCACAAAATTTGTAATCAAAGAGTCGTTGTTCAGATTCAAGAAGTTATTCTTTGCCCCTTTTTCTTTTGTTTCGTTGCTTTTACACTCTTTTTTAATTGAGGAGTGGTTTGGGCAATTATTTAGATTTTAAAGATTACTTATTTTGTTTACAAACTATATTCTTGTTTTATGTAATTTATATACTGACTTGAAAAACAGAGAGCAAAAGCGTTTATTGTAACATATTCTTACATATATATATAAAAAACAAAAGATTTTTTACACAAGAGTATTCAGTTGTTTTTACAATATTTAACGTTTAAATCCAGTACGTCATTTAAACTAAGACTTTGAACTAATTTCTTAACCAATTACTTCGTAATACATATTTATGGTTCTGGGGGTAGATTATAGGCACTGTCAATTGAGGTTTTGGTGCTTCTCATAATATATCAGGGTTTGTAGTAGGTACAAATATATGTGTCGCGACTATAAGACCCTTCTGCGGCGTCCGCAGAGGGTCATCGCGTCGAGGGCGATACGCGGTTACTGGACTTTGTCCTGGACGACGGCATGCGTGCTGGCCGGCGATCCACCCTGGGAGCTCCTGGCGGAGATCCTCGACGAAATATACCATTTTGTTTCGGCGAGGAAATCTCACGGGGGAAACTCCAGCGCGAGAGGAGATCGCCGGCCTGCGACGGCAGGCTCGGGCCGCCCTGTTGCGGCGGTGGGAGGAGGACCTGGCTCCGCCGGTCCCCGGGCAGCGGACGGTGGAGGCCATCTGACCGGTCCTCCAGAGGTGGGTGGGGCGGTGGTTCGGCTCGCTCACCTTCCGTCTCGTGCAGGTACTCTCCGGACACGGTTGTTTCGGGAAGTACCTGCATCAGATCGCCAGAAGGGAGCCGATCCCGGCCTGCCACGAGTGCGGAGCGCCGAAGGATACGACGCTCCACACTCTTGAGGAGTGTCCCGCTTGGGAGCCGGAGCGACGTGCGCTCGCGGCTCTCACGGGCGGCGACCTCTCGCTGTCGAGCGTGGTGGAAGTCATGCTCGGCGGCGACAGCTCGTGGTGGACGGTGGTCTCGTCTGCGACATCACGTCCTTGCAGAAGGAGGCCGCGGAGCGGACTCGGGAGAGAGATTCACTCTCGGCCCCTCTCCGCCGCGGAAGAAGAGGCCGTGTGAGGCGAAAATTTGCCTGCCTTACGCGGTCCCCGTAGTGGAGTCACCGGCCGAGAGTCGGGGGACTCTCCGCTGGCTTGCACGACCCCACACAAGTCTGGAGGGTGGTTCTTGTGAGCCGAGCCACCCTCGCAAACATACCGGCGGCCCGGTGATCGGGCCTTACGCTGGGGTAAGGTAGTGAATGCAAAAGTGACTCTACCTTGCCCCAATAACGTGGAGGAGGGCTCACGGGGGCGTTTTTTAGTGGATGCGTGTCCCACATAGCCCTATCCGCCACCCCCCTGGCGGGAGGGCAGTACGTAAGCATTTTCCTCCTCACAAAAAAAAGGGTACAAATATATTTCATATTTTTTACTTACCGATACAAAAAGGGGTAAATGCTATATGTAGTATTCATTTGAATTATCTTAATAATTGATCAATAAACATAAATCTTAAATATTGAAATTGTAATTAAGACAGTAAAATTTTTTAAACATCATATACTTATTTCACAAGTTAATATTTCACTTAATTAATTTACACTTAAATCAAAAAACGATAATGATTTTGAAATTTTTATAATCGGAAACGGACGTAAATATTGTAGACGGTTTAATAAAAAATTGTGCGAATAACACGAGCATGCAACGTGGGAAATTAATATATTTTACGTTCTTATTTATTCATTACATTTGCATATGTAAAACTATATTTCATACCACATTTCTAACTGTTTATACTGATTCTCAAAATTTTAATCGGTTCTCCATTAATGATACGTAATTGATTAGATAATTATTAAAAACTACTAACACACTAAACAACAACCGAGGACAAGTCCTATCAGGAATTTTTATTGTTGTTTAACAGCATTTCGATATAAGCATAGCCATGTTGTTTTAATTTTGTTTTTAAATAACAAATGACTTATTTTGATATTATATTTGCTAGCAAAAGTCATAGATAGAAATGAGAGAGAAAAGAGAAGATAGAAAATGAGAAAGAACGACCGAGGCCCGTGAATGGTAACGAAGGTTTTTTAAACCTTTAATTATATTCATCCTTAAAAAAATTTTTCACTTTATTAAAAATTATTCTGTACCCCTGATGACTATAACATCAAAAACGAAGTTGTTTATATTTATACAATTTAAACGTTTGCTATTTTACATGTACGTATATGTAACGTAAGTTCCGTCACGTGTATTTGATGCTTCTTATATGAATTGAGTTGCCGTTAAAAGTTAATAATTGTTTCATATAATTTGTACAGCGATTGAAAACATTGATCTAAATTTATAGGTGGATGGTATCCGCATTACTCATAAATATTACATTTGTCCGGAGCCGGTGTTTCGTGGTCGCCTTGACTGCAACAAGGTGATCGTAGCGGCGCAACCTTCTACCCCTGCGGTTACTGATTAATTTGGCGAACAAATGCCACGCAATGTCAATGGCCTCGAGGGTGACTGTATTACACATATATTCAATTATATAATATTTAATCGTTATTTTTAAAAATCATTAATTCTAATATTAAATAAACGCATCTAATAATGGACTAAAATTCTAGAAGTATGTATAATATAGAAAATACGTATGTAAATAGCTGCACCTAGACAAAACTGTTTATGTAACAATTTAATTATTGCTCATTATTAAACTTTGTTTTCACAGCAAATTATATATATCCATTATAAAATAAATTAAAAATCAAAACATTGTTATAAAACATCCTATCGTAATGAATTACAGTTCATCGCTATAAAAGAAAAAAATAATTACTGCTAAATTCTTCTTAATAACAGTATAAAAAGTATACTTATCCGCATTGTAATCGAGTAAGGATCCGGTTTTTTGCTTGTATTTTTTTTATGAAAAACATTTGTAATAACAATCTCACAAAAACGAATTTGCAATTCCTTTGTAAGTGCAACATTAATTTGTGAGAGAGAACGACGGATTTGTAATACAGGTCTATGTACACATCTGATCTATACGGGCTAGATTAGAGATTCAATGAATATAGTTAACATTTTGCATTTCTCTAATCAAAACTTTTGTAGTATTTAAGGAGTTTTAAATAAAAAAAATATATTAATCTTCTAAAAATTGTTACTAATGTGTATGGTAATTCAGGCTTTGGAGAAACATAACTCTAGCAGAAATTTATTACTCTGGAAACAAGAAAAATTAAAAGAATATGTATAAAACCCAGATTTTAAAGACTCGTCTGGAACGGTCGTTATACAGTGTTGACGTCAGCGTATTTGCTTATATAAATTTAACAAAGAAACATTCAATGCACAGTATATAAATTTCACATTTGTATGTAATGCTATGTAAGTTCATTAATAACTAATATTTGTAGGCGTTGTGTGTAAGCCAAATAGTAAATTTACTAAACTAAGGTATAGTAAACCGGAAAGGTTTTTTCTCATTATATTATTATTACGTTTATGTTATCCCAGAAATATTACTCTTATCCTAATGTTGATAACATGATTAATTAAAAAGTTTTCAGCCTTTCTAGAACGGTCTATGTGAATTATACGACATCACGTATGTATGTACATATGTCTACATAATAATAGATATGCAAATATTTGTTGAAGACTATTTGCGCACGCGCACAAAGGTCGCGATCGTCACTCTTAGTGACTTCAAAGTGCTGGTTCTATTTAACTAACAAATGACGGAATGTCAAGTTTAAGCCATTGTCATGGATAATTTTCATACTATTCTATATTACGTAACAGATTAGGTTTTCAGTTAAACAATCTTTTTTGTTGTTAGTTTACTAGAAGTATATTAGTAGATTTTAATGTCACATAGTGCACTCATCTTAGAAGTTCATTACGGTGAATACGATTAAGTGTAAGGTTTTACATATTTTGTTTTAAGAACTTGAGACATTACCAAAATTTAGAAGAGAGAAGTTGAAACAAGCTATAAAATCATTTACAAATTTGTTGTTATAGTGTGATTAACAAAATATGAACGATTGAAGTCGGTAGTTTATAACTACTGTATATGGAAAACCTTTTCAAGAACGACTTTAATAGTTAATGAAATAGTACTTGGCGTACGTCACGACTTGTGCGATGGCTGTTTGAATTACATCGCCATTTTATTCACCTGGAACTGGTTTATGGTAGGATAAGTTTAACATAAATGATAAAGGTTATAGAAAATATTTGTATTAAGCTGTCTTGTACAGATATTTGCAAAACGAGTAATTTCTGATGATGTTTAGAATGTAATTTAAAAACAATAAAGTTGGATATAGATAACATAATTTTAATTAAATTTAGTTTAGGTTGTATATAAGACGGTCAGGGTCATTCGGGGGTACCGTACGGTCTCGTGGGCGGCAGCCACCGCGCTAGCCGGCGTTCCGCCATGGGAGCTTGTGGCGGAGGTTCTCGCCGAGGTGTCCATCTATATCTCGGATAGGAGGACCCGCGGAGAGAACCCTACGCCAGAGGAGATCCAGCGGATCCGTCGGCTAGGAGTGGAGGCGCTAGGCCGGAGGTGGGAGCACGACCTGGCGCATGGCGCGGCGCGACCTGGCGCGACCCGTACGGTGTTCGTACGACGGGTGCTCTGCTACCGTTCCTGGAGGCGTGGATGCGCAGAAAGCGCAAACCTCTCACCTTCCGTTTGACACAGGTGCTCACCGGGCACGGTTGCTTCGGTAAGTACCTATGCCGGACGGCCTACCGGGAGGCCGATGTGCGGTGCCATGATTGTGAAGCTGCGGTGGACTCGGCCCAGCACACCCTCGAGGTGTTCCCGAGATGGGTCTGGCATCTGCTATCGGTGGAGTGGGCCTGTCGCTCCCGAGCCTCGTTCGCGCGATACTCGCGAGTGACGGGTTCTGGACGGCAGTGGCCGCCTTCTGCGAGACAGTCATGTCCCAGAAGGAAGCCGATGAGCGGGCCAGGAAGGATAGCCCAGGGGTTCCTCCCTCCGCAGGCGGCGAGTCGGGGTGAGCAGGAGGCAGTATCAACGCCTCCTCTTCCTGCCCCCATAACCCGAAGCGGGCCAGGTTCAGCACCTGGCCCCGCCAACGATTCGGCGTTGACGGGACTTCTCCAATAGCCGGGGAGGTCCCCTTTTAGAGAGAGAAGTCCAATCTTTGCCGGGAACGGTCGGTCGTTGGGGTGCCCTGTCGCTGACAGATCCGGGGCATCCCATTCATAACGGCTGAAGGCTTTCGCGGTAGGTTTAACGGGTAGGGGCCACTCAGACCGAGTCCCACACATCTCTACGGCCGATTTTTATTAAGACAAGAAGAAGACACGAGTAGGAGTTACACCTGTTCGTAGTTGGCCTAAATGTAACAAGGTGACGCCAGTCAGGATTTCAATTCATTGCACCACAATGTGCTTATATCGTTATATGATTATATCATGGCGATATAATCTCACCGATGCGCTATTTCTCTATAAACTGGTTAGAAATATAATGGACTGCCCCAATTTATTAGCTCAGATAAAATTCTATGCTCCTCCTCGCCTTCCTCGAAATAAAATCACACCTCTCAGTCCTCCTTTCCAAAGAACAGTTTTGGGTGCGAATTCACCTGTAACGAGAATGTGCAAGATCCTGTAGTCGTGGAGCCGCAGGAACGTCGAAGCACACCACCGTGACCCCACAGGGCTGCCCGTTAGGTCCCATCTCGGAGAGAGAAAGCTCTCCCCGGAACTCTGCTCCGGTGCGCTGCTATAACCAGCGCACCGGCCGCCTCGAGGACTATGTCTCCGGGGTGACCGAAGTCCCCGTTTCGGTCACCGGAGGTCCTCGTCGTGGGGGTAGCCTGTCATAAGCCAGGCGCCTACGCCCGATACACCTGCGTCGGCTCGGGGCGGACAGTACGTCGTCCTCCCTTTGCCTCTCCGCGGCTTCCTCCTGTGACATCACATCCTCACAGAAGGAAACAACAGATCGCCAAGAGTTATGCAGTGGACCTTCATTTTGACAGAGTTGGCAAATTTTATCAACAAATTCTGTTAAAATTTTCATCACAGTAATTTAAATTACAAGAATCCCGCACATGCAATGGTAATGTGAACGATGTTCTTTTAATGTTAATTAAGTAGTTTATATCATATTTGGTTTTTTTTGAAGGGTGCATTGTTGTGCATGTGGAACTAGCCTGTAAGAGATTGTTACGCTCATATAATTGTATGTAGCCAGTGTAGGTATGTTATAAATTTAATTTAAGCGTAAACAATTGTTGGCTAGTCAAAATAAATAAATCGCTATATACATCTCGTTAACTTGTTTAATATACTAGCAATTACTCTAGTTATATAATATCAAATTTTAAAGAAAAATAAAGGAACTAAAATTATTGCGTCAGCCGTACGTATGTTTATCGAACATATTTAAAAAAAAAAAAATTTTTTTTTGCTTGTAGGCAATTCTTTTTGTTAAAATTTTTCCACAATTCGTTCTGACGTTGTTTTAAATTGTCGATTGTAATAACTAATAAAGCATGTAGGCAGTTATTACTTTTTAGATATCTCATAATATTCTCTGATGATGGTAGCGCTGATTAGTCTTTTATGATTTACACAGCTCATCTGCTGGGGACGAGGAATTCGGGGCCCACAGCCTATTAACCTAAACCTAACCTAATGTTGCTACTGCTTCTGGAAGTGAAGCTATCCGCCGGCGGATTTTCATTTACATTTGCCTTGGTTATGTATTTGTTTAAACGACCGAGACTAATGTTCAGTTAGTATAACACCAATTAATATCACGTGCTTTAAACCATGTATCAAATCGCGCAGCCATAAACCTTAAAAAAAGAAGTAGTGATAGCCTAGTGGTTTGAACGCTAGCCTTCCATTCCCAAGGTACCGGGTCCGAATCCGGCCTGCACCAATTAACTACTCGGTCGTCGAAGGCGGCCTCGGGCCCGTTCTTTGACCACCTTTGTCTGTGTCGGAAGAACTGGGCGGTGAATATATCTCAAGGACTGAGACTACGCACGAAATGAAAAAAAAAAGCTCACCAAAAGTCAATTACGGCAAAAACATTTAAAATTTTCAATTCAAAGTACTATGGTGAAATACTACATTTGGAGCACTATTTTTAAATTCAAGTTGCCGCGAAAAAATATCTCCTGTTATAAAAAATCTTTTTAATTACCTGCTAAAAAGAGTAAATTTATACAAATTGTTACATTAATTCAATATCATGATAATACAACCCGTTCCGGAGTAGCCCCCCTTTATAATAAAAATTACAATAACAATATTACGGTGAGAATGACGAGGTAGATAATATTTTTTTTTTTCTTTGATGATGTATCATGATGTTAGTAACTTCTCCGCTTTTGGGAGTTAGGAGGAGTAAAGTAATTAGCAGTGCAGCCTAATTTATCTGGCAACTGGTGTCTAAATTTCTGATGTATTGGTGAAACTACTTGTTTTTCGGCCAACTTCGCCTTTGTCTGAAATCTGGATGATAAGAACAACCCCAGAACGCGGGTCTTCATCGTGTACGCAGTGTGTGTATTTAGGCGCCACGCTCGTTAGCTAGCGTAAAACATTATTGGTCTCGTGCAAACATTCTAAAGTTAAAGCAAAAACAAGTATATTGGGAAAACTTGTGGGTTTTATAGAGCAGGGGGTGTAGCTTACCCGATACTTGAGAAGCTTTACTTTTTCCAATGTAAATATGAGCGGAGAAATTCAGTTTGGTGTCGAGGCAAACTGTCGAGCGCATAAGCTGTAGTACGTTTGGGATTTAATTAATAATTGATAACATAATAATTTCGCTATAATTAAATTTAATTGATAATTATTAAATATGAATACACAACGTTTGTGCTCAAAAAAGTTTCTTTCAAAAAGTTACATTCATTAATTCCAATATTTCTTAGTTTATTTTGGGGTTTAGTTGAACAGATATATTTATGCAAGACAATACATTTTGTAGTACAAATTAATTATGAGAAATTATTTTATTAAAAGTCTTTAAAAAAATGTTAATAATAGCCAAAATGTTTAAAATGAGATTTTACTGGCAAATATTTTTAGATCTAATATTTAAGTAATCTTTATGTCTAAAATGGCTCTTTGGGCTAAAATGGACATAAGGTAGAAAAGAGGATAGGTATGATAAGTTAACTGCATTAAAACTTAATTATAATACTTAATTTGCATTTTGTTGTTAAGCAGAAAATTTATGTATCAGTTCATAATTTAGATGTGAGTTAAGATCAACATGTACAACTTTACGACGTAGAAATATTTTGTAAATATACGTAATGCTATTTGTTCGGCCTAAGTGCTTATAGGTTGACGCAATTCGTATTCAGTCGTTTAATATTTATTACTTGTATTTTCAATTAAAATATATACCTACTTTAAGCGTCGTAGGCATCAATAACTTTAAATATTACGACACTCCCAGTTTTTTAGGACTAATAGACCTTCGCTTTAATATTAAAATTGATGCATATAAGAGTTAATACCGATGAATGACGTCGTTGAGTTTACCAAAAATGTGTTTTCCCGTGCTGTTATTGATATTTTATTTTGTAAATCACGTTCAACAGTAGATACACGTGTATAAATCAATATTTTTTTAATAATCATAATTATATGTCCAACTTTGGGATATAAATTGTTTAAAGTATGTTATACAGAACATCCATCGGCGAAGATCATGCTAATGAAAATATGTTATTGATATTAAATGCGGAGTGAAAGAATGTAACAGAATATTTTTATGGTGGCACGTTTTCTTTTTCTTTTAGTAAAGAAATGTTTTACAACATAATAAACAAATAAAAAATACTATTGGGCTATAATATTCAAAATGTTTTTAATTTATTTCATATAAATTTGATTTAAACAAAACAATTATCTGAAAAGTAAAAGTGATCTTAAAACAATAATTTATAAGCGTCCACGAAATCAACAGTCATTTCAAAAATGTTACGTATATTTTCTCTTCACGGAATGTATTATATGCAAATTTATGTTTTCATTAATTTTGAAAATATTTAGGGATAAAAAAAAACATTTCCAATAATACTATTAAAATAAAAAATAATTATTTTTTTTGACAAGGAATCAATAATCGGTAATAATACGTAATACATACATTAATTAGTTGCCTTTTAGGTGAAATGAAACGCCGCATTGAAAACATACTTGAGCCACATATTAGTAACGAGAGTACAGAATAAGATTTTTTTAAACCACTATTAAATATCTTGGCAGCAATTTCTGCGTAGCGATCACAGGCGCTACACAGAAATTGTATAATTAAACGTTATATATCTATTAAAAATTCTTGTTGATATGCTATATTTCGGGTTGTATCATGATTATAATATATATGTAAAACGATATAAATATAATGATGGGTTTTATTGTCATATCGTTGTAAGAAAAGAAATGCAAGCAATATATAATATTTTTAATGCATTTTTCCAATTAATTGTTTTCTCTTACTGCAATTAATTAATTGTTTGTAACATGTATACTCTGGAATGATGAATTTTAAAAGTACAGCTTTTTAGAAGTATAGAATATAAATAGATTTTTATCACGAATAAAGAAATAACAAATAAATGTTTGTTGTTTATGTAGATGACAACCATCTTTTATTACAATTATTTAGATATACATTGGGTATTTCATTTTAGACGCGGAAGTAACACTACTTGTGTGCCAACACCTGTTTTTTATATAAATGGATATGGAAATGGTATTAATAAATGGTGTGGTTAGTTAATCGTTTATAATAATGACAAATAAACTAAAAAAAATCGATATGGGTTTTTGATATGAGACGTAGGTTGATTTTTAATTATTTATTTAAGCCTGCAATTGTTTGAAGAATCTGTTAGTGCAGTGGAACGTTCTCATCACAAGTCATCGAATAAGTAAATTTTGCTTGTTTATGCAAATCATTAGCAAATATAAGCGCAAGTTTGTAATAGATATTAGGTAGGGTTGTAGTGTTAGAACTTGTAGGTGTTAAGTAGCAATAAACGAGTACAAAAAAATGGATTCGGGATAATAATACTAAAAAAATATTCACTGCTCTAAAAAATATCGCTGGATCGAATCGATTATAGGATTACATTTAATTAATTCTTGTTTTGCGTAGTAATTTACGTAGATTGTTATTAATTATTTTACTGTAATACTACGGTAGATATATGGTGTAGAATTGCCACCGGGTGGCCAATTTTAGTGTTGTCCGTTTAAAAAATATATTTTTTTATTTTCATTAAGTAATAGGTTATTGTGAGAAGTGCTAACCTGACAGCAAGTAATAATCGCAAAGTTTTTAATTACCTTAGTTAGCAACAAACATTTTGGTATTTAACATCATATTGCATCATTATTTACTGGGTATATTTAAAGGTGGCTTATGTTTGTTCACAACACCTAAGGAGTTCTGATTTTTTGCATGATTTTGAAAATAAACTTTTTTGAAAGCCTCTAAAATATTTTTTTTTATTTATTTTGAAAATCTCGTTCCCCTTCGTGTTGTGGGTAAGGGTCTTTGTGTTTCCTCAGTTATTTCTTTCCTTGTTCATTTCTTTCAACTTTCCCAATCTACCTTTCACTCAGCATTATCTTTCTTCCATACTTTTTTCTTTTCTCTTTCATGTATCGCCTCTCATGCCAAAAAACCGCCTCATCTTCACAAATTTCCAAAAACTTTCTTTTATTTCTATATTCTATTACATTTTTCTATACTTATTTCTTTTACAATTTTTACGCCTTTATTCAGTTACAGTCTTA
>DWLS01002124.1:0-18972 GCA_018246255.1 Pachliopta kotzebuea
AGGTTAATGCGCTTTACCATCATCGATCACATCTTCACTTAACACCAGGTGGGATAGTGGTCAAGCATTAACCTATAAATAAGTAAAAAAAAAAAAAAAAATACTAACACTCATACATGACTTCAATAACGCATCGAAGATATTATTACAGCAGACTTACAATGATGACTACCACCTTCAAAACTATATTACATGTAATCCGAATTCAAACCAGGAACCTCCCTATAAAAAGTTTGCTAATTGAAACCATTGCTTAAATAATTTGTTTACATATACTACATAAGAAATTTCATAACATTTATGTCTTTAAAACTGAAATCTTTTGATCGTGATTGATCTATAAGACGCGGAGTGCATCAAGACGGCCTCTTACCTGCTTACTTTAAAAGTTTACGGTGTTGTTTGTACAGTGCAATAGCTAATAAAGTTATTGCAACAACGAGAACTTTAATCGAGGTGTACGATTTGATGCAATGTAAACATTTTAACCTGCTCCATGTTGTACAGTTGGAAGTGCGTATCATTCGTCTTTGTGTATAAAATACTTCTAAATCTTACTTAAGAACGGTTATTCAAGTAATATATAAAATAATTATATTACAATACGGAATTTTACGTTTCACTTACATTCAGGTGGAGGAACAGCAGTGCCAGTCATGGGAGTACACTTGCGAGCGCAACACAAGCATTTGCTTACCGCTTACTGCTAGGTTAGAACTTTCAAACATTTTAATCTAAATTTCAGAGCCATTAGTTTAAGGTATATAATATTTGTATAATTTTTATATATAAATGTAATAAAACAAATTTTTATAAGATGATGATGTAACCCTTGCGACAAAAGAAAGAATGAGTTTATAATTTATTTCCTATCAACCTGAATGAATAACTAATATATTACTTAATACTGATACAGTAGATATAATAAAATTGGTTTTTGATTCGAAACTAGCCAAGATCCAGGTACCTTTAATGAAAAGATGCCTTCAGCAACAAAAGCACTTGGCCAAGCTCTACTTAATATAAAAAGATCATAATGAATTGGATAATTACCCAATTTTCCAATTTATTTGGAATTAAAATAGACAACAATCACGCGTTAAAAATTCATTCTAACGATTTCTGGCTAAGAATTAAAAAAATACTTTATGAAACGATACAAACAGTAGTAAAGATACATCAATAAGTAACACAACACATATACACATATATGCTTTAAACTAATTTGTCATCAAACCTAGGTGCAACGCCAAAATCGAGTGTCCCGGAGGCACGGACGAGGCAGGCTGCGACTTCCGCTGCGCCCCCCACGGCCTGTTCGAGTGCAAGCAGGAGATGAAGTGCGTCACCAAAAAACAGATATGTAACGGCAAGAACGACTGCCACGACGGCTCCGACGAAACGCCGGAAGCTTGCAGCAAAGGTAAACGCGAAGGAAAAAGAAATGATTAATACCTTTTTATAATACATTTCTTATTTGTACGATAGTAATCAAGCGCTCACTTAGTAACAGAGGTTCCCAATATGTATTCGAGTGGTTGTGATGAGATTTGGCATGGATAACTACCACTTTCATTTTGCCAATCTGCTGCTATATCAACATTGCTGTATTCTGGCTCTCAATATAAGAGATTTACTGTTAAAAATAAGCACAGAAGAGCAGAATCAGTTTTATAGAAAGGGAGAGAAATGGCACAACAGTTTGTTATAGAAGAAAACAATAAGTAAAGACTTCATAATACAGTTGACGAACCACACTTCTCAGGCGTGAGTTCATCATCATCAGTCTACAAACGCCCACTGCTGGACATGGGTTTCTCCCAAAGATCTCCACTCCGATCGGTCCTGCGGTATTTGCAACCAACGGATACCTGCGTCCTTCACCAGATCGTCAGTCCATCTAGTGGGGGGCCTTCCAGCACTACGTTTACCGGTACGCGGCCGCTACTCTAGGACCTCACAGTTCTTTCGGCCGTCAGTCCTTTAAACAATGAGCATGCGTGGGTTACTAAACATTTTATTAGTACCAAAAAGAAATGCATCATCCTTAATTATTGGTAGTCAATTCAACGGTGCCAAACACCAAATATTCGGCGGCGCAGTGCCACAACGGGTACCTCTGCGATGACGGGCAGTGCGTGGAGTGGTCAGAGGTGTGCGACGGTACGCCCAACTGCTTCGACGGCACCGACGAAAACGGACAATGCGGTGAGTTAACATACCCATGCGTTGGAAGTCGTAATAGTGGTTTGAACGCCAGCTTTCCACGCCGAAGGTACCGGTTTTGAATCCGGCCAGCACTAATGAATTTTTAAATTTATGTACAGTTAGTATAACACCAACTAATATCACGTGCTTTAAGACGTGATAATGATAAGAATCGTGTGGTGAACTTTAACACACAGATATTATATTCATCACATCATATTATATACAAAACAATTTATACCTAATTACTACCTTATGAAATATATTAACAACCTTATATATAACTTTATCTACTTATATATACATACACAATACATAATAACACTATTTACAAATACACAAGATAAAAATTAATATTCACACAATTTTATATATTTATTTATCACACCATCCGATAAACATATCGGATGCACAATGTGCCTGCAGTTTGATATCAATGGAAACGCGGGATTTCTATCGCAACCAACTTCATACCGGTGCGAGAACAATAGGTGAGGCGCCGGCGCATAGTTCATGTCCACGCACTCACCAGTCGAGATACTACGCACCCGCGCGGAGCCCCTGTCAGTCGGTGCCAAATCGCATGCCTCCTATTGCATTCCTTTGCATCGCGATCCTACGTAGCTAGCTTGCCCCGCGCACTTACCAATAGTTTATAGTGTGAATAATTTGCTTATCCTTCGTGTCTGTACTCTAACTCTTCTTCTTACTTCCTTCTGACTTTGCTTGTGTTTGTGATAAATAAAACTACATGTGAAGTTACAACTGCTCTTCATTTAAGTGGACCCAAGCAGACATATGTTTGGGAGGACCACCATCGGGTCAGCCCAACCAAAATGGCTTGGCTATAAACCTTAAAAAAAACATATCCTCGCTCATAAACAGATGACCCCTCCACATGTGAAAATAAAGTAATGTTTGTCTTTATTCTGCTGTATAACTATTACACCATGTTAAAATAAACGCTTCATATTCATCATACTAATGTTTTATTCTACTGTAATAAATTTAAGTAATGCTACCTTCGTTGTAATTAATTTCAGTGAAACTATCTTCTAACATTACTTTTTCCGCATCCTTTCCTCACTCCAGTACAACACTGACTGGCCGCCAACCGAACGATTTCACGCAAATTTCTCGTTTCTCCCCCTTTACCCCCCACTCTGCACTTCAGAAGTGATGCTTATTGGTTGTTTAATTTTATTCATTGTTGCCAACAAGATAATGTAATGTAATTTAATATGTTGATATGTATTATCACACTCCATTTATTTCAATCTTTTAATGCACCAACATAGCTCGTGATATCTCTGCACCACTCGAGGTAGACTGTAAAATAACGCCAATGGCACTAAATCTCACTTTCTACGAGGTATAAAAATAAATAAATAATATTAAATTACCACTGAAATTTGAATCAAATTAACGTTATGATAAACATAACAATCAATCTTATTATATAGTAAAATTGCTGAAATACTGTATTACAAGTGGGCCATTAATAATTCTGAAACTTTGTTCACCATCACCTCGGGAACCCGACCACATACCAACAAAATTCCAACAGCTCTGATCTTATCTAAGCGAGATCTGTTTGTATGACAAATTTCAGCACCAGTCCTACCCCTTGTAGTTCTCGATATTGAAAATTGTTGACGGACGGGCATTGTCGTTTAAATAAGGATTTTGTTCTATTATTATTATTATTTCTATAGTTTTTACTTTTATTACTTTTCACTATTCGTGTGCTCCTTATTAGGTTTACTTAGCTAAATTTTTACCCAAAGGTTGTCTGGTAGAGATCGCTGTTTTGCGATAAGACCGCCTTTTGTGAAAATCTTAATGTACTTTCTATTTGTTTTTGTAACTCCATGATAGTGCACAATAAAGTATACAAGTGGTCCATACAAAATTCTGAAACTTTGTCCACCCACAATTCGGGAACCCGACCACATACCAACAAAATTCCAACGACTCTGATCTTATCTAAGCGAGATCTGTCTGTATGACTTCAGCACCAGCTCCTACCCCTTGTAGTTCTCCAGATTAAAAATTTTTGACGGATAGATGGTCATTGTCGTTTAAATAAGAATTTTTATTGTAGTGTAACGATAGTGTTGTTGTCTATTGATTAAAACTTTTTTCCTAATTTAATACCTTAAAATTAATTACATTGTGTGGTCCCACGGGTGCAGCGGTGGGATGCGGCTCGCAGAACTGTGCACAGGTGTGCGTGCCCACGCCGCGCGGCCCGCGGTGCGAGTGCGGAACGGGCTACCGCAGGGAGCCGCCCACAGGATGTGCGGACATTGACGAGTGCGCACAGGACGTTTGCTCGCAGACATGCCAAAACGTACCTGGCTCATTCATATGCTCCTGTCATCACGGATATGCTCTTAGGTAAGTTCAAATGCTGTATATCCTCCTCTCACAACAATGCGGGAGATATTTGATATGATACCAAAAGCACTTTACTGTAATGTCGTTCAAATTTGACATTACTGTTTGTTTGGCTTCAGAAATGGGTCGCTGCGTGTGAATATAAATAAACAACAAATGGAAGTTAATTTATCTCTGGCAAAAGGAACTTACCATCACTACACTTCTCCCTACCGAACTATCTTCTTGAAAGTCGTATTACCTCATGACTGAGGGTCATGGTCATCATGTGCAGTGAACCACACGACGACTTTCTAATCAGTTGTAATGGACTGGTGTTGCCGTTGCCTTCTCCTATTCACATATTCGTCCGATTGCGGATGGTAATCACATAGATATATAGATTTCCACACGATGTGTTCCTTTACCGTCAAAGCACGTGATATTAGTAGGTGTTATACTAACTGCACAAAAATTGGTAAAATTCATTGGTGCAGACCGGTTTCGAACCCGGTACTTTCGAAGTGGAAGGCCAGCGTTTAAACCACTATGCTATTAGGACTTAAAAACTACTGAATAATACTCATCTGTTAATATTTTTCAAAGGTCCGACCGACGCTCATGCAAAGCAGTTCGGGGCGCAGTATCGGTGCTCTATGTGATGGGTAACGCGGTGCGATCAGTTTTCCCAGATTACAAACTGAGGCTCGAGTACCATGACCCCAAATTGACATCCATCAACGATCTCGACTTCAACGTCAGGTAACTTAAACTACTTCTTTTTAGAAAGGAATATATGATAAGAACATAAAGAGAAATAAGAAGAAAGATTAATGAAAGAATGAGATATAGGATGAAGCATCGGTAGAGGATAGAAAAATGTAAATAAAAATGGAAACGAGTCTTGCCTTTCACCGCCAAGGAAATGACGAGGAAAAATAAAAAAACTACATAGCTTATTCAATTGGGAGCTAAGAGGGGTATTTGGGAGTGTTGCCGAAATTATAATGCAGCCAAATTTTAACTAGCAACACGTAAACTATGGTAATGATGATGAGATTTTTATGTATATGATCGGTCATTTTCAAACGTCGAAAAAATATTGTATTTTCTTAAATCATTTTCATGTCATGCTCTTTTAAAATCCAGGAAGAACCTGCTGTACGTCGCTTCAGCAGCTGCTGAGGAGCTCACTGAAGTGAACGCAACACGCGCCGACGTATCCATAACCAACATCGGGAAACCAACTAAGGTGAAAATATTTACACAAATACAGTTTTTAAATCACAATAATCGCTGTGTCTGTGTATGCTGTTTCTCTTACTGTCAATTATGCGATATATCTATATCGGTATACAAATTCTGCCCAACTTTCGGTTGGACGAACAGAATCAGAAGTACATAAAATAAATATTTTTCGACGAAGAACACTTTTACTTCAATAAAGATATCATAAATATGCACCATTAAGGTACTTGGTGATTCTTGGTCTCACCTCCGATTGGCCGGTTATACCGGAAGTACATATGAGTATTCATTATTATATGACGAATATATTTGTACAAAAATAATGTCAAAATATGTATAGTTATGGTACTTACTTACTTTCGGCATCACTTCCAGTTGGCCGACTGGAACCAGATACGATTAAGAACCATCTTCGAGCCAATATTAATACCAAGTTTCATTTTGGTAGGCCTCACTGTTTGGCCAGGGAGCGACCACAACGAAATTTGGACACCCACTTGACTAAATTATAGTCAATGCAAAATTGACAATGAGGGGTTTTATAAAATAGCCTGTTTCCAGATTTTTTTATGTCGACATTTTTATATCGTTCCCCTTCGTCTCTGTTTTCAGGTTGCGGTGGACTGGATAACGGGCAACGTTTACTTCGTGGACAGTACGCCACATTCGAAATGCTTCCGTGTGTGCAACGTGTTGAGGAAGAGGTGCGCCAAGCTGCAGAAACTACCTTCAGACGCAGAGGTGAGTTGATAAAACTATGCCTCAACTAGTGACAGCTTGTGTTAACGAACGAGTGAAATTGTGGTGATGATTAGAGGATACCACAATGTACGAAGGAGACGTTCATATGATGATAAGTGATACAGTTGCCCATAACAACGTGACGTTGCTTAAGATAGTATCCACGGCATCATTTTGCATTCGTTAGACGTAATGTGTTACCGCAGTAATTTCACCAGCTTACAGCACCTTTAATACCGGAACACAGTAATGTTCGCACAGTACTATTTGTCGAGTGCAATAGGAGCTGTGGTGGTACCTAGATTGTCTCGGGGAACATAGACCCACCACTAGTATATGTAGAAGTAAAAGCAATGTAATCTCTCAGGTGACAGCCTTAGCCATAGACCCGTCTTCTCGGCGGATGTTCTACTGCATCAACCGGGAGCTGGAGTCGATGGTACGATCAGCGTCACTAAGCGGGAGGCGATTGTCCGACGTGGCGGCTGTGAGGAACTGCACCGGCGTGGCGGTGGACTCCTTCGCCCGGACGCTGTATGTGGCAGAGACCGGACCATCGCACGTGCTGAGGATGGACTACGACGGGAACAATGTGTCAGTAGATAATGATTCTTCATTCTTTTCCCATTAAGACGAGCTGAACGTTTTCCTGATAGTTCTTTAATCTTGATACAAAAATTGTTAGGTCTCGTTACCCCAGTAATGTAAAACTAGCTACGATAGCTACTCAATTGAATATTGCAGAATTTGTGTTAAGTTCATTAAAAAAAAATTTATTCGAGTAGACGAGCAAGATCACCTGATGGTAAGTGATACGCCTAACCATAACATAGCTCTGGTTGAGACGGTATGCTCAGCACCACATTGCGCTCGTCGACTTGAGATATAAGGTGTTGAGTCTCGTTACCAACATTTTACTAGCATGCAGCACACTTACCATTACTATTTGGCTGTGGTGACGTACCTAGACGGTCTCCGGCAAAAACGTCCTTTTTTTATACCACTAAGGTGGCAAATAAACATACGGCCAGCTTGATGGAAGCAGTTACCGTAGCCTGTAGACGCCTGCTGCACCGGAGCCATCACTGGCGCGTTGCTGATCCTGGAGGAACCCTGTCACACATTTTTTGAACCACTCCATTCTGTAGCTCCTTGGGAAAACCTCGGCAGGGAGTTCATTCCATAACTTGATGGTTCTTGTGAAGAAATTACTATCAGTAACATTATTTTCCACTCATATTTCTAAATAGTGATAAAGATTATCATGTTTTATAATCTGTACTTCTCTTGCAGCAAGACGGTTCTTTCCAACGATCGCAACCTTCAGGCCCCGCACGGGCTCGCCATCTTCGAGGACTCGATCTTCTTCCTCAGCGCGAACACGTTCAAACTGAACCGGTGCCTGTTGCACGGCAGCAAGGTGTGCGAGCCGTACCTGTACCTTGCTTTCGATGCGAACACCTTCGTGATACGGCACGAGAGCGTGCAGCGCGACGACGTGATGGACGCGTGCGCGGGCGCAGCGTGCGCGGGTGTTTGCGTGCTGGACGAGGCGGGGGCGGCGTGTGTGTGCGACGACGGAGCCCTATCCACCGACGGAACCTGCCCCTTGGTCAAACAAGGACAGGTACCTAAATAAACACATTCTTATTATTATTTTTATATATTGGTGATCAAGAACTTATCTCAGCTAGATTGGACAGTCTTGATCACAGGCGCCGAGTGGCCAGTTTCGCGGTGTTTTATAGGATTAATTTCGGGGAGTGTGCATCTCCTTTCTACCACCGGACGACAAGGCGCACGGTGAGACTCCCTTCTTATGTTGTGGACATCTCTTCTTATGTTGTGAACAACTTGTCGGCGTCAGTGTTCCCGTACAAACACGGTGGGCGTCTTCAAGAAAAGAGTGAATAGGCGCTTATTAGGTCAATGCGCATTACCATCATAGACCATATCACCACTTAACACCAGGTGGGATCGTGGTCAAGCATTTACCCATAACCAATAAAGGAAAAAAAATTATGTAAAAACTTCTTAGTATTCCCGTCTAAATACGATGTGGGCGTATTCAAATCAAGAGTGAATAGTTTTTTAATTATTGGAGTGTGGAGGTTTTTACGTTTTTTCTCACACATTTCATTTATAGTTATTTTTATTCGATTTATTTTGGTAAATGAATACACATAAGTACGGGCACCATTTTATTAGCAAAGCAGAAGTGTGAGAGCCTATTACCATAGAGTAGCGCACAAACCATAAATTGGGCAAAGTAAATATACTCAACAATTCTTAGTTTCTTTATCAAAATGTTATATTTTTATTAAGACTACTTCTTTGTTTAATTAATTTTTTTTTGTCTGTATATGGACTGTATCTGTTTGTTGTTGTATTAATGTTTTTTTTGTCTGTATATTGACTGTATCTTACCTTGGGTGAATATTCACTGTTAGTGGTCTTTTTTTAAAATGTACTATTTGCTTCTGATAACTTATAAATGGCTCTTGACTTTATTCAATGTTACATCTAATAGCTACAAGTTGTCTCTTTAAAAATAAAATGAAAATAGGCCTTTACTAGGTTAATCCGCTTACCACCTCTAACCATTGCCATTAACATCAGGTGGGATCGTGGTCAAACATTAACCTTTACATGTTAAAAAAATCATCGATGTTATTGTCTTATAAACATATTTAAAATCTAAATGTAAAAAATGGCTTAGGAATTTTGAAGATCTTGAACTTTAAATACCATATCGCCTATTTCTACTGCCAAACAGTAACGTGCTCAAGTTTAAAGGAGTCTAGTAATGAGATCACGTAATACAACATTTTAATTTTTATGCGATCAACCCAATATTATGCAGCATCATTCAACCTAGGGCCATAATGTTTGGCCACATTCTCACCATCATGTGAAAGTCCTGCAAGTCTTGTTATATTGAAAAATCTTCATAATTTTGGAATAATTTAATAATTTGCTTTTGAAATATTTACTACAGAAACAAAAATCACAAAATCAGTTATTTTTTTAATACTCAGAATGTTCGAGAAACGAACCGACGATTTATAACTTACTGAGTTACCTTTTTCTATAACCAGTTGCCTTTATTCAACGGCTGGTCGCAGCAGGACTACGTTCGCAACCATTACTGGTACTCCCTGGTCGTCATCGTGCTTGTTGTGTTCGTTGCGTACATCTGTCTGTTCCTTTACTACCACTTCATACGGAAGCCGTCGAAGAAATTCGCTGGAGATTATATACAGTAAGTGATTTTACTATAAAATTTAAACGTAGTGCTGGAGGGCCCCATCTAGATGGACCGACGCTCTGGTGAAGGTGGTAGGAATCCGCTGGATGCAGAAAGCGCAAGACTGATCGGAGTGGAAACCTTTTGGGGAGACCTATGTCCAGCAGAGGGCGTTTATCGGCTAATGATTGAAATGTTTCTTTTAGTATTCATTAGATATAATGAAAATAAGTATTACTCAGTCATTAAATACCCAATTTTGTCTTCATTTCCAGGGTGCGGTATCAGAACAACGGTGCGGAGTGCGCGCCAAATCTTGGCTTGGACAATCCGGTAGCTCAAAGGCCATCAGCCACGTAAGTTGATAGTTACTAAAACATCGCTATTTTCATGAGTCTATAGACGTCCACTGTTGGACATAGGATCTCCCAATAGTTGAGGAATTTGGGCTGTCTCCCCCCTATTCTTGCCCTGTTTGTTGATTAGCAGGATGCTCCTCGAGCAGGTGAGGTTAGCTTGGGTCCTGTATGGTATTGAATGGGATCCCTAGTACCCCAGCTAACCTTGCACCCCAACCATAGATATAGACTTAAGGTTCCTAAAAAAATCTAGATTTTTAGACTTTAGTTCGCCCTTTTTTTGTTTTGTGTGTCGCTGGGACGCATTGGCTCCAAAGAACACAAGATTGTGTATGTATGTATTTTGTGGAAAACATTGAACGAGACTATGTCCAGCAGTGGAAGTCCATCTGTTGATATGATGATGATGATGTGTTATTTAAAATGGTAAAACGCTCTTTACAGCACTCTCTTGTAATACATACTGGATGTGATAATTTAAAGATAGGTGAAAGAAAAATAAATAAAAATATATATATATATATGTATCACAAATATATAATATTAAAAATATATGTGTATATATCTTTGAAGCCTTTTTATAATTTAACGCTTGTATTTTCAGTGGATTGGCACATGAGTTCGTGAATCCACTGCAGTTCGTTAGAGATATATGGCGGCAGTCCTTTACAACTAATCGGCCCATTGTAAGTATCAACTCCTTATATTTTTCAAGGCGACTACACTTTCACCTGATGATAAGTGATACGTTGCGCTGGTTAAGATAATAAAAAAAGTTTTACACGAATTGATGATCTAATTTTATTTCTTTAATACTCTTTCAGGGAACCTCAAACATAACTTTTAAGGCAATACAGGACTCCGACACGGAGTCGGACCTGGACGTGAGAGACACGAGGAGCTTAATAAGAAATTAAATTGTAACTTAATCAAAATTATATTGTTTAAATGTTTTTAGTCTGCGGGCAGATTATATTTAATAAATTTAATATTTCGTTATTTATTTCAATAATATGTTAATTGTAAAGAATTACAGTTCAATGTTTTTTTTAAACCTCGTAAATGTATAAATAAATAAAGATACAATATCTTATAGATCTTTTAAGGACCCTCATCCGTACCTATGTTTTCGACTAGTTTGTATTACCCTTTTTTTAATAGTGGAGGAAATCTTTAGATACCGTGATTCTGAAGGGAAGCTAGGATCATGATTTATACCTACTGAAACCTCCTTGACATTTTTTAACTTGTGTTGCATCAAATATGAACCATTTTTACATTTTATAAAGTTATTTTGAAACAGAGACCTCCTGTGATGAGTAAAATAAGACCCCAACAAACGCGCAACAATATATCGTCATTGGTATTTTTGGGAAGTGCACCATACTAAAAAGATTAATGGACATCCTCAGTATCTACGAAACTCATCGGTGCCTCACTACAGTGCTGCTAAGCACATCCTGGGGAGAGCTGTTGCCCTCCCCAGCATAGACAGTAAGGTACGACAGAATACAGACATAACTTGGTATTTGTCATACATCCTAGGCTGTCTCAATGGACAGTGATGATCCCATACTCTGGGCCTGTACCAAAAACCCTTTCAATTGAATATGACAAGCAGGACTTAGCTTACTCCTATTCTTGATAGCACAAGGCTAATTACTAAAGCCTTTTAAGTAAAACAAAAACCTGGTACAGTTAGTGATGAATCATAGGATGCAGGCGATATTAGAAACCAATTATAGAGGCCTGTATCCAAAAGCGGATAATAATATACCATGAACAAAAGAAATAAAACACCATTATTAAAATAATAGTACCTATATTTGAAATTAATCACAAAAACATGTAAGACACAAAATATCATGAAATAATTGTTTCATTTACTTCCATAACTTTTTGATGGACATGTTCTTCTCCGAGTCCTTCTGCATCACTTTAGCTACAGCCATTTCGAAATCCTCTTGTGTGACATGAACCCTTCGCTCACGTAGAGCGTACATACCTGCCTCTGTACACACACCTTTGACTTCAGCACCAGAAGCCCCCGGCATTAGTTCTGCAATCTTACGCAAGTTGATACCTCTAGTTAAATTCATCTTCCTTGAGTGAATTTTCAGAATATCCAAACGCGCCTCCTCATTTGGTGGTGGGAATTCAATTTTCCTATCAATACGACCAGGTCTAAGTAATGCTGGGTCAAGTATATCAATTCTGTTTGTGGCCATGATAACTTTTATGTTCTTGGTGGCTTCAAAACCATCAAGCTGGTTAAGCAATTCCAACATTGTTCTTTGTACTTCTGAATCTCCCCCACTCCCTGACTCAATACGAGAAGAACCTATTGAATCAATTTCATCCATAAAAATAATGGATGGTGCATGCTCTCTTGCCATGACAAACAATTCTCTAACCATTCTGCTACCTTCTCCAATGAACTTTTGCACCAGTTCTGAACCAGAGACTCGGATAAATGTGCATTCAGTGTGGTGAGCAACAGCTCGTGCCAGAAGTGTCTTACCAGTACCAGGTGGTCCATAGAGCAGTACTCCTTTCGGTTGTGCAATGCCAAGGGCATCAAAGAGCTCTGGATGCTTAACTGGTAACTCAATCACTTCCTTAATCTCTTTGATCTGCTTATCCAAACCACCAACCATTTCGTAAGTAGAATCGGGAACTTTTTCTACCATCATTAAGGACACCAAGGGATCTACTTTATTTGGTAAAATTTTGTGCAGTGTATAACTTTCATTGCGGAGAGCGACGCGGCAGTTTGCAGTAACATCATTAATATCAACATTCTTGTCTAGATCCACCACAAACTTACCTTCGGGATGCACTTTAACTAGTACTTTCTTTTTGTCCATAGGTTTAACTACTTCACCAACATATGAACCTTGTTCCTGCAGCAGTTGTAATTCTTCGCGCAGCATTCGAACTTTTGCGTTTAGCTCATTACGCTGGGCTTGCAAACGGCGCAAATTCTGTGATTTTTCGGCAACTATGAGCTGCAACTCCTCGATTTTGGTTATGTAGTATGGCCGAAAGCCTTCACCCTTAACGGGGTCTACTTCCATTTTTGTTAAAGTCATGTTGAGAGTGAAAATACTCTCATAAGAAAGAGAACTTCTTTAAATTTTCCTGTTTCTTAGAATAGTTAAGAAAACAATGACAAATTCTTATGAACAGAGTGACAATTTAACAATGATAATTTCCAAGTCACGGCGAAAAGTTGCCAGATAAAAATATAGACCGAAATTAAACAATGTAAAAAGTATTAAAAAAACCGATCTCATTAAAAAAAATAAAACAGCTATATTTGCGAAATATCTAAAAGAAAATATTTCACCAAACTCAGTAAATTTATAACACTATAAAAGTATAAAAAATATCTAAACACTAATGTTGTTAATACTTGCCAGAATTAAAAGAATCAATGTCAATAACATGACAAGATTTCTTATTTGCATAAATTATCGGATTCAGAATTTGGATAATTAAATTTTTCAAGAAAGTTTACCATGCAATTAAAAAGAAAGAAGGCGAAAATATTAAAAAATTAACATGAGTTAAATTCAAAACCAGCGACAAAAATGGCAAGTTCTTGTCGAAAATGTGCTTTGTTACTACGGTATTAGCTTTTTTATTTTCTACAGTATTCTTAAAAATGCTGTGGATAATCCGTATAGGTTCTTTAGCTCACTGGAGTTATTTAATTGGATCTTATTTTTATCCAAACAATTCAAGTAATAACGTTATTTTGAGCGCGGGTATATTTGGATTCATATTAGTTGGAGCCTGTGTACCTAAGTTTTTATTCCCCAGAATCAAATTTGCCGCAACTGCATTAAGTATATTTCCTCAAATTCATTTATTGTTAATACTTCATAATACAGTTGGGAGAAAAATTGAAAATGAAACCTTTCATACAGCTATCAGAGCATACACGGCAATGACTGTGGGATCTGTGCTTTGGACAGCTTTTACACTAACGAGATTTTAAAATTTTTATAGTATTGTAAAAACTGTTTTGAAATATATTATTTCCCTACTTTTCCTTTTTTTAATATTTTATATAACTTCGGAAAGCGTAAATCATCTACAAAAATTAAATAAAAACCAATTAATATTATTAGCTTAAAGCATTTTATTGACATTTCTTAATACTTTGTTTACATTCTTTCGCCTTGTTCCATTTAAACATCAAAGATAAAAAACCTTCTGAAGTTTGTATGTTTACACTTTTAAAATACATTAACGAAGCATTTAGTATTAGAACAATATACAAATATAAAAAGAGTATGTGATCGATCATAAATAAATCGGGGCTGAATACAATTTGAGGAAACTTAAAATACACAACGAAAATAATAATAGTTTATTTCTAGATCGGAAAAATAATAGCCGATATAAGAATATAGTCGTTTTACACAGTCACTGGAGGCTGGAGCACGACGTTGACGTGGATTACGCCAAAGTATTTAAACCTCAGTCAGTGAGGCAGTGACCTTATCAACTTTGTCGCCTCTTGTCGCTGATAGAAAAAGTAAATAAAAATTTTTTTGACAGGTAACCTTATGACCGTATTTAGTGATTGTAAAAATTAAAAAAAATGTATTTATACAGTTAATTAAAGTAATCGATAAAAATATTTATTTGTTTATACATTTCAATCCCGGTGTGCGATATGTTTAACAAAATCGGAACTATTTAAAATAAAATAATATGTAGTGTATATTATTACTGCTCCATTGTTTTTACTTCGTACAGGTATAATTTTATTTAAAGTATTATATATATATATTTGGACGACTTTACGCGCTAGTTGTATTGTCTTTAATATTTTTTATTGTTTTCCTCTGGCTGATCCTTGAACAAATAGGGAATAGAAATTTGGTAATGACGGTGTTTGATTGATTACGGAAAATTTTTTCAACAGGTCTTGTGATTTTTATACGATCCTTTTTTCAACCAACATCTTTACACTGTTAGTGGTAAAATATTTAGAAATTAAATATTTAATTCGTACAAAATAACTGTTTTACAGTTAATGGCCATTTTATATTTATATTATTTATTATTTATACTTGGTTTTTTACTATTTATTGTATTGCGAAAATTGATAATTAGCATTGGTAGTTTTATCTTTATAAAATTAGACTCATACTTTTGTATAACTTTATGTGAGGTCTGTTTATTAAATCTCTTTTGATCTGCAGAGAGTAAGTCTGTAAAGTGAGGTAATATTTTGTTTCATAATCAGGTTTTTGTATACACTATACTTTATTTGTATGTTATACTATAATACTTATTTTTAATTTGAATATCATAGCTGTATTATAAGATAAACCTTTTAAAGGTTGGTTGGTAATGGTGATACTTCTCTGGCATTGCATTTTTGGAATATAAGGAATATATTTAGATAAAGTAGTAGGCAGAAACTGGATTAGAGGAGCCAAAAATGTGACCATGTTATGATGATTAATTTATGATTTGCACTAAATACATCTATTTAATCATTAACCTGTAGGCTTACATTATTAAACAGGGTGTGCCCTCACATATATTAATATTGATTCAGCAATAACAGTATCTAGTGGGTTGCGGAGATTTGTTTTCTTGTACTACAGCTCCTCATGTTTTCGGAAATTAAATATGTCATCACTAGAAATGATCATAAAGTGGTAATTCCTTTAAAATTATTTCCTTGTTTACTTGCTGTTAAAAATGTTGAGGGTAGAGTGATGGTGAGGATGATCTAATGTACATATTACACGGAGGATGTAATTTAGCTGTAATTTCAGAATGGGCAACACCAGTAAGAAGCTAGCAGCAAAATGTACACTCCTCACGAAGGAAGAGCAGAAATATGTAGCAGCAACATTCAGAGCAGCGAGCAAGAACTCAGAGAGGATAAGGGAGGATGATCTCATCGTGAGTGGAAAAGTAGATGCAGTGTTGCTAGAAGTTTGTAGAATTTTTATTTATTTTTGTTTTAAGTTTTTTTTTTATCAGTGATACATTGGATGACCTGATTGAGAGGGCATGTTTTATTTGCATCATTATTAAAAGTATGTTCTTATCATATCAACCTCTAACGACATTTAAATTGTTTGCTACATGGAAAATCCCTTAATTTAATATTAATCTATTCACTAATATAAAATAGTTTATTACATATAATGTAAGTTAGTAAAATTATTGGGGTAACGAGATTTAACACCTTGCGTCTCTGATCGACGATACCAGGGGTCGGCAACCTGCGTCTTTTTGGATATGAACCTAAGGCTCTTTGGTTCCACTGGCAAATATTATTTTTTTTAAAAAAAATACAAGATATTCCGAATCGTTTAACGAGGATTAAACAATTTTTTTTCTATGAAAAACATTACTTATATAAATAAAAACAATTAAAATAAAAATATTAGGTTCGCAAGAAATAAAATTTGCGACTATTTAAAAACTATGAAATTTTGTAAATTATTATTTTTGACTCTTCGGGCTTCAAGGTTACGACCGCTGGACTAGCGCAATGTGGTGCTGTGTATACCATCTTAACCAGCGCCACATTGTTACCATAAGGTAACGTCTTTCAAACAAAAAAAACCTTTTTCTTTTAATTTTGATTTTCTTGTTCAGAACTATCCTACCTTTCCAGTCACAGTAAATAATGAAAAGTTTTAATTATTACGATTGTTTATTTAAAATTGTGTGATGAAATAAAAAAAAATTACTAACGGAAAAAAATATTAAGTTGATGTTTTGGCTGTACGCGCTTAAGGCTTTCGTCTTTTATGAATAAGAAATACTTTTTAGTCTATATCACATTTATGTCAACGTATGAGACTGGTGTTGACTTAAATACTTAACGCGCTGGAACTTTTAAACTGGAACAGTTGCATGGATACTCTTTCAGGTTAAAGAGACGAGAAATCTGTAATAAAAAGTCTGTAGCTATTCCGGTTACGGAGATATGAAAGATCAGAGTTAACACTGCGAAAGGATGGAAAAATATAAATAAAAATTTTACTGAGAATTTGATCATGACCTTTGTGTCTAAAGCATGAAAGTTAACCGCTAGGTCATTCTAGTACATTCTAATATTGGTAAAGGTAAAGGTAATCGAGACCTGGATAACTACTACGTATTTTTCCATTTGGAGTTAAATATATATTTTTTTTAATTTGTGAAAAGCGGTAGTTCCGTTTTTTTTATTCCTTTAATCAACGAGACGAGCAAGACGTTCAACTGAGGGTGAGTTTACGCTTGCCCATAATTAGGCGCTGGTTGAGATGGTATATATTGCAGCTGCGGTCGTCGACTTGAAACGTAAGTTGTTAAGTCTCGTTACCCCAGTAATTTCAATAGCATACAGCACTTTTCAAACCGAAAGACATCCCGTCACTTTAAAACATAAGTTATTCAGTCTCGTTACCCCAGTAATTTCGATAGCATACAGCACCCTTAAAACCGAAACACAGTAATGTTCCAACATTACTGTTTGTAGGTAGTAATAGGAACTGTAATAGTACCTACCTAAACAGTCTCCGGCTATAGAGATATTCCACCTGTGGAGATCAGTTTGTATGGTTTAAAAACTGATGATGATAGCTCTGATCAGTCTTCGATGTATACAGCTCATCTAATGCTGGGCACGCGGACCACGGAGCCTTCGGCATATTAACCCGAACTTAACATATGAGTGTAGCGCAAATTAGTTGGTATTCGCATTGATAAGCTATAGCTTTAGGGAGTCTTAACGCTGCTACAGTATCTCTACTGATATTAGCCTAGCAGACCAGGGATTACTAAGGACTTCATATCTTTTTCTTCATACCACTAAGGTGGTAAATAACAATACGGCCTGCCTCATGGTGAGCAATTACCGTAGCCTATTTATGCTCCTCCGGGGTCGGCTCCAGCTCCAGTTTCACCTCTGGCGCGTTGCCGATCCTGGAAGAGAACTGTAACAGGCGTTACCGCAAACAGAAGTTTTATAGTTTAGCGTTGATCTACGAGTAGTTTATAGATCTACGAGTAAACAATTATTATAGATCGTAAATTATTTATCGTTAAAACAAATTTTCCAGTTTGCATTGTGATCGTAAATAGAGCGTCCGATTTATACGGCTTTAGAATTCACTTTGCTGTTTGAAGGGTGATAGTGGAATTACCTCCTTTCTTTGCAGAGGAAATCTTCGTAAAGATACCTTGCCTTCTAGGGGAACGTCAAGGTTATGTGGAGATTTTCACTAAAACCCTCACGGTGGTCGTCCTCAGCGTTTGTAGAGGTCACGGGATATCCGTTTGTAAACACAACCTTAGCCTCTCTAACGCTATGCAGGCATAGCCCGTTCTGGGAACACCTACACGTATACTGACACGACGGCCGGAGATCACGTCTTGCCATCGTCCTCCTCGGAGTCGTTTATAGGCGATGAGGCCCCGTTAAAGTAGGGGAACACCATTCGCCGGTGGCCTAGTGAAATTTCTAGGGTAACGAGACTTTATTTACGTCCCAATGCAAGCGTGATGTCTTGCTGTGTATACCATCTTAACCAGCGCATAGGCAAGCGTATCACTTACCATCAGGTGAACGCCTAGCTCGTCTCATCAAACAAAAAAAATTTGTTGGCAATCGCACCAGTAGCGCCATCTACAAAGCTATTTGGAACAAAAATGTTGTCAATAGCGCCCTCTGTGGAGCTCTCTGTGTGGAGCTAATAGGAACAAAAAGGCTTGGAGAAAGCAACCAATCAACGGGCAATGACTATTGACCAATCAGAAAGA
>DWLS01002125.1:0-18971 GCA_018246255.1 Pachliopta kotzebuea
ATCCGCGAGCGCAGGGTCCGATGAAGCTTTCACGGCCATAATAGTGGCCGAAAGCATCGACATCACCCGAAAAAAAAGATTCCAATTCACTATTAGAATATTAACAATACAAGTGGCCTATACAAAATTCAAAAACTTTGTGCACCCACAACTCGGGAACCCGACAACATACCAACAAAATTCCAACGGCTCTGATCTTATCTAAGCAAGATCTGTCTGTATGATAAATTCAGCTTCCTACCCCCTTGTAGTTCTCGAGATTGAAAATTGTTGACGAACGGACGGACATTGTCGTATAAATAAAGATTTTAGGCGTTTAGTTATCGGGTTGAATACAACAGATGTTTCTCTCGTGTTAATCTTTAAAGAACGGAAATTCGGTCAATTAGGTTCGCAGTCCGTAGACGCTTTCCAATTTCTGAACCATGATATAGGGACAGGCATTTTAGTGGTTTTTTTTTAAACTAATCATTTCTTAAATATAGATCACGAAAACAATATTCTAGTTAACAAGACCCTATCACATTCACTTAAATAATATTTCAAAAAGCCAATACATATAGTTTTTCTGGTAGTAGGTCTCCTTTACCGGAGACTGTCTAATCGGTGCACACACAACTGTGCTTCGATTTGAAAGGTGCTGTATGCTAGCGAAATTACTGAGGTAACGAGACTTATCACCTCACGTCACAAGGTAACGAGTGCAACATGGTGCAGTGTATACCACCATCAACAGCGCGATGTTGGTACAGGCAAGCAGTATAATTTTCAATTTTCCAAAATTTTGTAGGATTTCTTTAACATATCATAGTGTTTTAAGAGATTGCTGTACATGCGTGTAACTGGCTTACATATCAGTACCTATTCTTGTAATTGTTAATTTTAAGCTTGAATGTTTTGTATGTATTGCTGTTGGTGTGTCTAAATAAATAAATAAACATCAGGTGAACGCTTTGCTCTTTTCGTCGAATAACGATAAATAAAACGCATACTATATTCTGGTGCATATCAAAATCATCAGCTCGCCGTAGATATTGAATTATGTGCGAGTGTCTTTGGAGTACCGAATAGAACACCCACTAATGTTCAGATGGTCAATGAATTAGAAACGCCCCTGTAAATATCCTGAAAAATTCTCTGTCATATCTGACGTACCTTTTTTTTGGACAAATTTTTATTTCCCTTTAATTTACTTGAGCTGAAGCTACACCGGTACAGTTATGTCTATAAAATTCTTTGACAATGGAAACGTTCATTTTAAATACCGGTTTTAACTTTTCATGAAAACAAAAAAAAAATTTGTCCCCCACTCAAAAATTCTCGACGCAGGCGGTGGACGATAAAAAGCAATAAAACATTATCGCACAAAGGACTCAGTTTATAAATGCAGATATGAAAAGGGATATTGTCCCGACAAAACGGTAACCGGTGACGAGCTCAAGTGTTGGTAAAAATTTGAATACACCGCAATAAGGATTTATTTTCTATTCGGGAGTGTAAAGGTTGTAATTTTTTTTTATATGATGGACTATTTCCAAGGACACAGTTTCACAGAGTTTTTGTTTATACAATGAATTATTACAATTATATACACAAGTGGCCCATACAAAATTCTGAAACTTTGTGCACCCACAACTCGAGAACCCGGTCACATACCAACAAAATTCCAACGGCTCTGATCTTATCTAAGCGAGATCTGTCTGTATGATAAATTTCAGCACCAGAACCTATCCCTTGTAGTTCTCGAGATTGAAAATTGTTGACGGACAGACGGACGGACGGATATTGTCGTTTAAATAAGGATATTGATTAAGTATAACACGGAGACAATACAATAATTATTATATTCCTATTATTTATAAGTTTATTATTATTATCACCAGCCGATAGATGTCCACTGCTGGAAATATGTCTCTCTCAATAGTGGGGGGATTTGGGTCGTCTCCCACCGCGCTCCCCTGATGCGGGTTGGTGGGGAGCCAGAGCCCCATTTGTCGATTAGCAGGGTGCACCATGAGCAGGTGAGGTTGGCTCTGGTCTCGTATGTTGTTTGTAGGACCCCTTACATAGTACTATTATTATACTTATAAGATAATATACTTTATTTATATGTCGCTTGAAATCTAACTCTGTCTCTAGTTACACCCTTACTTTCCGGAAACTGGGCACTCATTTATATTTTCTTGGGAGGATGTAATTTCATTGATGGTAGGTGTTGTTTCTGGTGACCGTCTAGGTAGGTACCACCGCCGCTCCTATTTCTGCCGTCAAACAGTAGTATACTAATATTACTATGTAAATTACTGAGGTAACAAGACATATATTTTACGGTGACGAGCGCAATGTGGTGCTGTTTATTTACCTTCTTAATCAGCGCTACGTTGTTATGGACTAGTGTACTTACCATCAGGTGAACACGCCTTCATTAAATATATTTTTGGTTTACTTTTAAAAGTATAAAATATTTGTTCTATTCCAAAGTTTCGAAAGGTATTTATACATGCTATTTCAGTGTTTGTGTTATAAAAGACCAATTTCCTGTATAAATGTATGAGAACATTAGTTAGCAATGTCAATTGGCTTCGTGTATACGGCAATGATTATAACCGGCTGAGAAAATGACTTGACGTTTTTCCATAGAATACATTTTACGAGAAAACCACTCAGTAATATATATAATCAACATCAGGAGTTAACGGTATATAGAATGTAGAATAATATACCAAGTCTAGTTTGCGCAAATAATCTATTAACAAAGGTGTGTATGTAAAAAAATATATATTTTTTCATACAAAGTATTATATGAATATTGTTTTATTATGCCTTACAGTTATCATAGCGAATGGTAACACAGTATCTCACAATGGCTTAGATAGTAGACTTATATTACTAGAGATAATATGTTATTTATATAACAATTTTTTTTATTATGTATTATTTTGTATGGAAGACGTAGGTATCTTGTATAGTAACACCATCATGGGATTGATTCTGGGGTTACATGCATACATGGGTTAGCAGTAGGGTTAACGAATCTGGTTGGTTATCACCATCTTACTGTAAATCGGTAGCAGTAACAGCATTCCTGTATTCCGGTTGTCAATAAATGAAAGCATTAGTATTCTGAGCTGGTATGCTTCACCATCTGCTTCATTATCACTTAACATCGTAAGAAATTTAACTTAAGTGTAAGCGAGTGTATTTCATTTGCGTTTTTTTTTTTGTAGTTTGTGATTCTTCTTATGAATCTTGGGGATCTTCTTCTTTTTAAAGTTCCACTCCATAACAGAAGATTGGCCGAGGTTTCGAGGTATAATCACTGGTAAATTTTTACATAGCGATACATATTGAAATGTTTTCTTGGACCTTTGAAATTGGTTCTCTGATTTATTTCAATAGAAACTTTAAACACAGACTTTAAAAAAAAAATTGAAAATTTTAAGTTGTGGCAATATTTGTTGAAATTAGGTATTTTTGTTCTTTGTATTGTCGGTTGTAATTTTTTTTTAACCGCAGCAATGAAATGCGATTACCGCAACACGACCACCCCTTTGTAGGCCGCACAGTCGAGGATAATAAACAATATTCGACAAAACCATTACTTGTACGGACTTAAAACATACATGTATTGTAATAATAAAACTTTGTAACAACGATAATTTAAATAACTTTGACTTATTACTGAAAACATGTATTGTTTAATGGTGAAACATGGGATTGGAATAGTCATAAGATTCGTATTACAATACTTTATTGATGATTAATGAACATCATCAATCGATAAATACCCACAGCTAGATATAGGCCTTCCCCAAAGATCTCCACTCAGATTGGTCCTGCGTTGTCTGCATCCAGCGGATTCCCGAGACCTTCACCACATCGTCGGTCCATTTAAGGAAGGCCTTCTAACTCTACATTTACTGGTTTGTGGCCGACAGTCCTTCGTATTAATTAAAATAATTGAATTGTACTTATTTCTATTACTAAATCTAGGAATATCACTGACAACTGATGCCATATGTAATAGTGTGGCCATTCACAATGAACCTTATAAAAAGCTTAGACTCCAATAAGCAATGGAGACAGTCATTCTCATAGTATCTCTAAACGATCTAATCACAAATGATGAGAGGATAGAACTATGAACAAAGCCCTGAAGATTGCTACATTTAAGTGGTAATGGGCAGGATACATTGTTTGTAGGTCTGACAGCCGATGGGCATGAGCTGGAAGGTCTCCCACAAGCTGGACTATCGATCTGGTGAAGGTCGAGGGAATCCATTAGATGCATAAAGTGCAGGTGTGATGACGATTGGAGCAGGCTCATATCCATCAGTGGTCGTTTATCACCTAATGATGAAACTGAGGAATTAAGAAAGATAAATAACTATATATAATTAACTTAATTGAGATTGCTAAAAAGTTAATAATTATATACCATGATTGTAGTTTTAAATTAACATGTTAATTCATATTACAATGCGGCGATCATGATTGTAAACCGGTTTTACGGGTTTTTCAAAGTTAAGTGAACAAATAACTTAGGTAATGGTTTTAAAGTTTAAATGTCTTAATAAAACACCAGGTTTAAAAAAAATGTAGAACCTGCTGAACAATATACATATCAGTTTTGGTATTTTAGATATTACAGATGATCCTTAATGTTATATTTTTTTTGTATGAGCTTATCTTTGTATTCACCCTTGTTATAAAAATATGATATTTAACCAATAATCATACATTGGAACTTATATTGTTGTCATAACTTTTTTAATTTCTTGTTGTACTAACTTTATCAGCACAATCTTAATATTCCCACGAATAGCTGGCCCGCATGGTATTCAGCTTTAACTTAATCAAATTTAAGCAGATGTATTGAGCGTAGTCATCTGGTAAATTTGAGATGAATGTTTTAAATTATCTCAAATGTCTTCACCTATTTTTATAGATTTAACTTCAGAAATTTTAAAGTCCTATTATTTTAATCAAAAACTATATTATATCGGTTGATGCGGCATTAATAAAATTTATATTTTAATTAAGTTAAGAAGTAAAAGATAAATCTAAAAAAGGTTAATATTACTTAACTGAGTACAATGAGGGTACAATTATATGATTAGACGTTTGGACATTATTAAATCGACAACGCACAATTTTTGTATATTCAACGCTTTAAAAATAATTAATAAATTACAAGAGACCCAGAACTTAATAAAGTAAATGGAGTTGTAGTGTATGATGGTAAAGGTTTTTTAGTGTCTTGAAGACCATGAAGTATCAGAACGGTAAAGGCGTAGTCTACTTTTCTCATACTTTACTGCTCATTTTGTTACCGTAAATCGTATAAATTTACTAGTTAGTCGTTGTACGTAGTAATCAATGATTTTGTGAAGCTTTGTTAAAATTGCGTATTTTACCTAAAACGTAGCTAAAAAAAAAAATTTTGTAACTTGTCCTCCGTGGTGAAGTAATAAACTTGTGTTTAGTTTTTCCGTTTGCAAGCAACGGAGCACTGTCTACCGCAAAATCAATATCGCAATGTCTGTAGGCAATGTCACCGAGGACACGACTTTGTTACGGGATCCCATCAAAGTTTCATTTGTCTGCTGTAATCGTGATGAAATGAAAGATATTTTGATAAATTACTCTTTTTAAAGAATTTTATAGCGGAGAACGTAACGTCAATGCTTCGATTAAACGTATGGCACATTTGGTACTGATTCTTTTAATCCAGGTTATATTATAACACGATAATTTATGACTATCTTTAAGTGTTAAAAGTCAATGTTTTGATTTCGAGACATTCTCTATCATAACCAGTTTTTAATTCAGTCCTAAATATTATTGATGTGTTGTTACTAAGCTAAACAAAACTAATGGTAGTGGTTATGGGCAGGTCATATTCGAAGGACTGACGGCCGATGGTGCAGTAAGAAATTAGACTGGCGGTCGCTTATCGATAAACTTAGTGCTGGAAGCCTTCTAACAAAATGCACCAACGATGTGTTTTTTTTTTTTTATTTACGTGTGTAACAAAGATGCAGATGGCCAAGAGCCGGCGTTGGGATAGTGTCGGCCTCCGACCGACTAAAAAATCTTCACACGGTACTCCAGTCTCATCCGAATTTATACGGGGGTCACAGGATAACATCGAGCAGTTCATCCGCAAACCAACGATCTGTAGAAAGTGGTGGGATTCCGCTGAATGTAGACAACGCAGGACCGAACAGAGAGGAGCTTTTTGGAGACGTCTATGTCAAGCAGTGGGCATTTATCGGCTGGTGATGATGATGAACCTAGAAACTTGAAGTGGTATTTCGAAACATACGATATATTTTTCAAACCCCAGTTTATTAATCTTTCATATACAAATTACTAAGATATTATTAATTATAGTTTGATGAAAATCGTTAGATTACATTAGATAGAAAAAGGAAAAGGAATGAGGAAAAAATTTACAAGAATTTCTTTTCTTTTTTTCTAAAAGGGGAATGCTTAAATGTCGTAAACATTTATTTCACTCATTAACTGTTACAAATATCACAATTACTTTATCTTAATTGCCTTCGTTGAGTGTTAAAAGGAAGGGATGCGGGCATACCTTTCTTTATTACACAAGGTTCTTTCTGTAATTAATTTTTTATGATAGAGCAATAGCAAGTAATAACTTTATCGTTACAACACCACATCGATCACTATTGAGGAACACATTTCATTAAAAAAATTAGATCAATCGAAATCTGTCTTGAGTACTCATTTTGATTTTTACGAAAACGAAATACCTGTACACATTGTATGTGCTTCAAAACAAAAAGTTTTGTTTTTGTATGCAGATGCTCTTGTAACCTCAAAAAGTTGCCTTTTCATAGTCAAAAACAGCTATTACTATTGACGACGAATATCTCGTACAAAATATGAATTACTAGTAACACGACATCGGTTTCGAACGTATCTCTGAATTCGACCTCATTCCACTTGCAAAACCACTGATTAATCCGGCAGTGTACATGTGCTCAGAGAATTACCACGTAGCTTATAAACGTTAGGAGCTAATTACTACAATTCGCAGCTTCGCAATTACTGTGTAGTATCTTAGATTTAAAACCAACCTAGATATTTTTTGCCTAGGAAAAGTGTGCTCTTGAATTAACCTAAAATACTCTCTGTTTTCCATTAGTGATAATAGTGACTAAGTATGAAAGTAGAAATTTCTCTACTTGTTACCTTTATAAAAATTTTATTTTGTAGAATTAGGGATTTGCTTTAAAGCTAAAGCATTGAAATAACGACTATCCTTTAAATTTTAACTGGGTCACAGAAATTTGCGCATTTTGTTTGCTGGTAAAATATACAAGTAAAATTTGCTAAACAGAATTTTTGAATTTTATTAAAATGAAGCTGTTTGATATTTCAGAGAAGAGTTATGTACTCTTTTTTTCATTATCGTAATCTATCGGAAATGTTAAAAGATGATTCCTTTTAAACATCTGATTTCGCGAATATTAAAAGGGCTCTTTAGTAAAATTTCATTCGGAAACATGGCGTAATGAAAGTGGAATATTATGAATGACCATATTTATGAAATGGTTGAATTTAAAAAAAATCATCTATTTCAGAGAGTAATTAGAATTTTGTATACATTTTTTTAATCATTTTAATACATAATTCAGCTTTTCCAGGATTTTGAGAAAATAAATAAAATAGTCGATAGACAGACGTCTATTGCTGGACATAAGCCTTCTCCCACTACGCTGGCTTAAATCAGGTTAATGGGGAACCAGAGCCTCGTTTGTTGATTAGCAGGTGAGGTTGTGCGAAACTCTTTCACTCCAAATAACTAAACGTTTGTTAGTTTTTTTTTTGGTGCTCGTGTATATGAATATAAAAGCTCGCTATAAATGCTAAAGCGTCGGAATGCAACACCAGACAGTAATTGGTACAAAGGCGTAGTTGTAACGTACTCCACGTAATCAAACACCGGACACTAATTGCTTCTCTAAACGAACTCCAGCCGTGTTCATCTGTGGGCCTTGACATTAACTCGACGCTTGTTTAGCATTTCAGCTTATATAAACTGTAAAAATTTAAATAAAAGATGTCCGTGAAATTTACCTAAACTCAACTTTGATATGCGGTGTACGTTTGTCTTGGATTTCTTGTTACCGTTTTCCTTCCTCTTCCAAGACTTGTAATCATTATGCGTCGCTCAAAAAGGTTAAATTAGATTATATTGCGTTCATGATTAAACTTCTCATAACACAGTAATAATTTTTATAAATATGTAATTTTTTTTTTATTATTTGACGAGGCGTCGAGACAAGCAAGACATTCATCTAATGGTTAAATGATATGCTTGCAGATAACGACGTGGCGCTTAGTTAAGATTGTATACACTGCTTCAATTGCGCAATTGGGTAAATTGCGATACTCGCGTATAAAGAAGATATTAAGTCTTGTTACTTAGTAATTTCACTAGCTACAATGCCCTTCACACCAGAACACAGTAATATTTGCACTCTAATATTTGGCGGCTGTAATAGAAGCTGCGTTGGTACGTACCTAGACGGTCTCCGGCAATAAAAGTCTACCACCAGTTACGGTTAAAGTTTTGAAATATAAAATCGCCACGTGGTTCTATAATTACTCTCGTCATATCCAGCCACAAAATCGCAAGTGTCGTTAAGGTGATAATTTTGATGACTAAATCGTTAATCAATTGAGCACAAAATGCAGGACAGCATTTTAGTACTTGTTATTGAACGTAGACAGAAAAATTTACTTTTATGTTTTGACCCACTTTTAGATTGGATGCTTTTAATGTAGTTTATTTTCACAGATTACATCATTGCACACTGTATTATAAGGAGTAAACAAATAAAAATACTCTAGTAAAGAGTTAGGATTTCGTGTGATCTTTAGCTAAGAAGTTTAGTATTCTGGTACAATACATCTCATGTTAATTACTTCGCTTTACATAGATAAAGAGCAATTTGTTTTGTTTATGTAATAGATAAAATATCTCGAGCAACAAGTAGACTGTACCACAAAGATTCCAAAAGAATTTCACAATTTTATTTCTAATGCACTTTTCATTTACGTGTACCCTATTATATATAAATTGTTGTAGGTTTAATAAGTTTCCTTTGAAAATGTAACTACTGCTTATATTACAGATAAATTTAAACGAAACGCATTCAAAGTTACCAGAAGCGATTCGTTTACAAATCCCTGAACAAAAACCATAAGCCCGCCACATACTATCGATCATGCTTAGCGTCTGCGGATCGTAACGTTACAGTTGATGCATGTTTGTTATTCATAGGTAACGGATTTTTATACAACATATGTAAACCCTGTAGCATCTGCGGTCTAATCGAAACAGCTACGTCATTTCCAATTTACCGTTTAGATTCTTCATCAATAATAATTCAACTTAATGTCCTTTTTTATGTCTACATAACATAAATAGCCCATTTAATATTCCTACTGCTGAGATTTAGGGGTCTTCTTCGAGAGTTGAGTCTATTTATTCGCCAATTGAATGTAATAAACTGTATTTAATATAATCTTGCCTTTAAATAAGTTGATTTTAGATGAACTATGTTCTCTTCTTGCTGTATTTCAGACTTCATATTGTAGTGAGATTGCTTATTACGAAATATGATCTATTTCACGAGGAGTAAAAATAAAACTGTACATAGTTTTATTTTTTCAAACAAGATCATACTAAATATCCAGCTGTATCTAACATAATAGGTTAATGCCTAATCCTTTATAGTTTAAGTATACGAACATACTATGAAATATATCGATCTTTCACATAGTCATTATTTTGAGAATTCCAGTTCTTGTACTCAAATCGCACGTGTTGGGTACTTGGCCAACCTTGTATTCCCCTCCTACGGAACCGGTCTATCCGGCGTGCGAGATTTTGTTTCGATTTATTAAAACCAACCATTCAGACCCCGTGTTACAATTCCCACGACTGCGCAGACGGATCAAATACAAGTAGATATAGGCGGGCCTTGGTGTATTTTGGAAATGTTGCCTTTTTCCATTTAAAAAAGTGCCACCTTAATTTCCAATAGCTGTAAATCTTTTCGGTCGCCAAGGATTTAATAAAAAATTGATACACTAAAGCTTTTTCATAGGGAAATTCCAAAAAAAGTAAAGAATGAGTATCGCTTCAGATCTTTGAAAACTATTATGCTGTGATTACCGACCCTAATAATAAACCGACAAAATAATGATCATAAAACCTTTTTGATATACTCGTTTACTTAATGTTTATTTATACCCAAAAATAGGTTAGTTTAGCAAAGCTTAAAATTAATCTGTTACTTGGGCCCCTATCTATTTCAATTGTATATACCGCCACTGCCAGACGTATTTCCAGCAATTAACCCAAAACTATAGGACTGAGCGGGCAGTAACAATCAACGGAAATATGTTTAGTTTAAAATTTCCTTCATCAAGCAACTTTCACTTCCATTAAAAATTTAAATCATATATTTTTTCTATCCTGTTCCACGTAATTGTTCTAATGTGAAATAAGAGTCGCAAAACTATATCATTTTGGAAATATCAGCTTTAAAATTTCAGAATGTTCGAGGAAAAATTTGTTTCATATTTTTCATTTTCTGAATTATTTTTCATACCGATGTTCAAATTTGCGTGATAACTATTCTTGTAGATATTTCGATCTAGAAATTTCTAACAAAGGCTCGAGGGTGGGCTGGCACGGAAACTTGTAGATGAATATCGAAACGGTCTAGTTTCGTTACGTGGCGCTGAAGAAAAGATGTATCGAACATTCGCATATTGGTACAGAAAACCAACTATTTCTCAATCGCTCTCTTATCTTCTATATAAACTAAAAAATTCCTTTATATTTGATTAAAAAATACTAAACATGTTTTTAAAAATATATATACGTTTATTACATTCTCGAGGCGTAGGCGGCCCACAAAACGACGTACGGAACCCAAGGTAACATTGCTCACTTGTTCGTGGTGCTGCTAATTCACAAACTAGACTCGAGCTCCCTACCAATGGTTTGGGACATTGCCTAAATCTCCTCCTAGTTGAGGTAGGTCTAAGCCCAGCTGTGAACGTCAATCTGCTGATGATAATGTACATTATCTGGTGAATTTATTACTGTGTTATAAAACAAAAATACCTTTTCTTTACATATGTAAACTCATGGTGTGTGAGAAAAAGTGAAACCTGATTTTGTCTCCGGTTCCTACAAACACGGCGTACGGTTTGCTCAACAAACCATAACCGGGACGTTTCCCGCACAAAGCCTTTTAAGCTCCGCCGGCTGCAACCCTCGCGCCGCTTCCGAGTAATTACTATTCTGCCCTAATTCCATGTGCCGCGGGAGTGCCGAGTCCATCGACCTGCTTACTAACAATACCTTAACAAATCATTTGTATTCGGAGGCTTTGGAGGTGATAATATTTATGTATTATCAAATGTTAACATTCATACCTTAATCCACTTGACCCTATTGAAAGAATATTGAATGGTTACTTTTTTCTGGAAACTGTTGGTAAAGAATCTTGCACAAACACCATAAGCATTTCTAAAATTTTAATACCTCGAAGTGAATATAATTACCTTTTTTTTTGGATCTGGCGACGAGACAAGAAACGCGTTCAACTGATGGAAAATTATACGTTTGTCTATAACAACGTGAAGTCAGTTATGATGATATAAACAGCACCACATTGAGCTCATCGCATTGTGACAGTGTTTAGTCTCGTCACCCCAGTAAATTCACGAGCTTACAACTCCCTTCAAATTGGACTACAGTGATGTTTGCACACTATTTGTCAGAAGTAGTGGTAACTTAGACGGTCTCCGGCAACAGAAACCTACCACCACCTTTATAAATTTATGAGTAACATAATCCTAAATCATATATTATTGTAGGCTATAAATTGTAAATTGCAGCCTAATTCATTTGTTGTAAAGGTTTAAATTCATTATTTATCTGTCTTGTCTTTCATAGTATTTATCATAGACTTGTGTTGTATCTTACTTTAGAAGTACTATGATAATTAAAATAAAAGTAATAAAATCTCACTACTACATATTTTTAACTGTGTTATTTCAGATTATGTTTGGAATCCAAATACAAAAAATTACTTTATTTATTTTAGAACATTCCAATAAAGAAGTATGCATGTCAGTACGTTATTAAAAGATTTGTTATATGTGTCAGCAAATTTAATTATTGATTAACATACTGACACACATGTCTTCTACCCTTTTGCATTGAAAATACAATGTTTGTATTCTAAGATACACTTGCGGACAATACTATATGACATTTTTTTCTATATTCATCAAAGCAACTTATTTGCCGACTGGAACCATACGTTAAAATAAAGATTAATGCCGCTGGTAGGTCTCTCTTCGAGGGGACCGTCTAAGTAGCTAAAACCGCAGCTACTATTGGAACCTATAATACTTTGTTCCGGTATGAAGGGTGTTGTATGCTAGTAAAATTACTAGCATAAAAAGACTTATCATTTATGTCTTAAGGCGACGAGCACAATGCATTAATTGCAGCGCCACATTATTAGGCCAAGTGAATTACTTACCATCAGGTGAACGTTTTACTCGTCCCGTCGCCTCTTCGAATAAAAAAAATAACAACTTCCGCTTCAAACGATCCAATATTTGATTTCAATTTGTATGACCAGCGTGCACCGTGAATTGGGGAAACTCTAAAGTCCTTGCTGGAATTATTCTATTAGCCTTCCCGGGATGGCATTTGACTTTAAAATGAATCGAGGTAAAACTGTTTTATATTCGGTAAAGACGATTTTACACAGGCAAGGTTATATTTTTTGTATGATGAATATTTTTCAAATGCTGAAAACTTATCTGTTAAAGAAAAACATCATCAACCTTGTACTTAACGTTGCAATCTAAACTCGCTTATTAATACAGTAAATTCTTAATAGGGAGAGGTTTAAATAAATATTTTTATTTCAAGAATATTTTCCGTATAATTAAGAAAAATATACTCCAAAGAAAACTTAACTTAAACTCTCATTCAATAATAATTTTAAATTAGCATTGCTTTAGTTACTGGTAACATTTTTAACCCGTTTAATAAGTGCAACTCAAACAGCGGCAGTGAATTCGTTCGTAGCTCTCTTTATTTTTCCACCGCCGCATGTTTACGAGTAAATAGTGTTTTCCCAGTTGTTTGCCCCAGTCCTAGCGTCTGAAGTGGCCGCGAATACCCCTCGAGAGCTTCATTTTACATAGAGGAAATACGGGCCCACATTTATTCGGTGCTATGTAGGTAAATAAATCGGGCAGAGGTTGTACGAGGAAACGTTTTGCTTTCAGGAGTCAAAACATTATTACTTTTTTTTAAATTCTATAATGCGACTAAATGAGCAAGGTGTTCAGCTGATGGTAAGTGAAACGTTTCCCCATAACAGCGCGGTGATAGTTAACATGATATACGCAACTCTACATTGAGCTCGTCGTTTAGAGACATAAGATGTTATGTCTCGTTATCTCAGTAATTTCACTAGTATACAGCACCCTTCAAACAACAATACAGTAATGAATGCACAGTATTATTTGGCTAGTTTATTTTGAAAGTGGTGTAAGTCCTTTTTTGAGGAAAATGAGCAATCACGTAATTCATGCTTAATGTAAATTTTTTATATATAACTAGTCCGTGTTTAATTTCACAAAAAAATCCCATGTTTTGTACAACTTAAAATCTGTCGGTAAATGAAATTGCATATGATTTGCCTGTATTTTTAAATCAACAAATATAGTAACCTATAATTTTCTTAACACAAAAGAAAATGGACTTCACCACTTTCAAAATAAACAGTCCATTTTTCGGCTGCAATTGGAGCTGACTTAACTCGACGGTCCCCGACTGCATAGACTTACTAGTAGTTGTGTTACAGTTAAAGATACTTATCATTTATTATGTTATTTACTGTAGTCATTTGTGAAAATGTTATAGATATTATTCATGGTTGTTGGTAGGTTTTTTAAGAACTACTCAGATTCACTACCACCCTCATTTTGTTATTCTATCGTCGTAACAGCATTGTTGTGTTCTGTCTAAGAATATACGAAAGCTGGAGTATTCTGGGCGAGCACGCATCTCCATCAACGTCTTTATCGTCACTTAACACCATGTGAAATTGAGGGTGCGTTTTAGAAAAAAATAAAAACATTTTCTTTATATAAAAAGAGATGTCTTTAAAAATAGTTAACATAAGAATTAGTTAGTATAAGACATAGAATAAGAATTGATACAACTATGAGCAATAACTTAAGGATATAATTCTTCCTATTTTGTTATTGAATGAAAATAATTATTGTCCTTTCGTGTTTTCAAAATTTTAACATTTCTTTACCAAATATTGAAAGGATTTAATTCGGAAATCACTTGAATATACTGTGTAGTAATTATTGTGAATACTATATAGTAAGTTTTATCCTGTTTGTTAACAAATACCACGTGACGTTGAATAATAATAATGTTGTTATCTTGGTTGTGATTCACAATGGACTGTTTCAATTTTTTTTTTTATGTCATTGTATATACTTATGTTTTTGTTTTATACAATAAACAAAGATCTATGAATATCTATTGAAGATAAATGAAACCTTAACCTTGATGTGTTGATAGAAGTGCGAGTTTTATTGCTAGTATCACATTTTCTCGACAGTAATATATTTTAGTTTAATTTAAATAATAAGACTGATTTTTATAACAAAAATATCAGGTTGTTTGGATCGATTTTAATAATTTTCATTGTCCCGTAGAGCATGAAGTTGTAAAAAAATAATGAAGGCGAGCCAGTCGGAACCGTCGTAATTTGAACAATCGTAAAATGTGATGATCTCGGCGGTGCTCCGGCGTAAAGTTACCGCATAATAATATTCAGAAGTATGTAAGATTCTAAGTAATGAAGCTTCCTTATTAACAATGTATATTAACTTACACATGATGGTAGTTAGGGCAATGGTAACTTGTACAATTTTTAAATATTTATATTAAACACAATCCTTATTTAAACGACAATGCCCCTCCGTCCGTCAACAATTTTCAATCTCGAGAACTACAAGGGGAAGGAGGTTGAAATTTGGCATACAGACAGATCTCGCTTAGAAAAGATCATAGCCGTTGGAATTTTGTTGGTCTGTGGTCGGGTTCCCGAGTTGTGGGTGCCCAAAGTTTCTCAATTTTGTATGGGCCACTTGTTTACATTAAACGCTTTTATTATATTTAATTCTATGTACACAGCCGTCTATTATATAATTTCTTAAGTATTTATTTGTGAATGGTTAAAAATTATTATTACTTAGAGGATCAATTTAAATAATTATTATAAATAGCTCTACATTAACGTAGTGTTGCAATAAGTAAATGTGATAAACTTCCTGCAGCACTCTCCCTTTCATGATAATGCTCTAATTACAAACGCCCTCGGAAACCTCAAACACTAATATCCTTCTTTGTTTACGATCCTGGAGGGCTGTCAGAAATTAAACTTTAAGAGCTTATAAATTGTACTTTATAGTGACTAAACTTAAAACGAACATAATAATAAAGGACTAAGTCACCCTGGCGACAGGCAAACTAGTAACTCTTTTTATATGTCTACTATGTGATAACACATGATCTCTCTAAGGAAATTGGCCAAATATGTTGAAACGCTTTCGCTTAGAATACTTCCATATGTTGCCAACAGGAAAATATTATCACCATCATTGCTTTATCACTTACGTCATGAAAGTAACAACATAACGTAGATCGGAAACGAACTAGAGTCGTTCGTATTCCAAGTAAGCTGTTAGCTATTGCTCAGCGACGAAATTATTAATTGGTTAAAAAATACATTTAATTTTTTTTTTTATATTTGATGTTCAGTGACACTAGCCCAGAGTTCCCCAAATTTCTTTGTGTTGTTGATCCCTTCTCATGTTTTTCCGTGTTGGGTAGACACCTTACTTACCTGATATTGATTTCCTGTAAATTTCTAACTGTAGTGAAGTTTAGTGTTAAAAACTTAAAGTAAAAACACATGTTGATTTATACATTTATTCATTGAATTTAAATTAAAACTACTCAAAACAAAATTTTGTATCTGTTATGTAAAATATACGTAACTTTGAATAAACATAAAATAAACTATAAATAAAATAACATAAGCAATAAGTCAATATTTTTAGAGAGAATGATGATTTATAAATAATATATATGTTTTGATATTATAAGATAGTATGATGTAAGTAAATAGGTACTATCAGTGTATGTGTTGAGATCCACTATCGTGGACCCCCAAATTTTTTTTCGCTTACGTAGATCCCTTGCAGGTTGATATAGAGCCTTAGGGGTCGATATAGACCGCTTTTTGAATTACTGTACTATCTGAACAGTTGCGACGTCCAGAGTTCGATTCCCGTGTCAATGCGACCACTTAATGTTGCTGTGTTAATGTATCAGAGCTTGAGTCGTCGTCAATCTATAGACGTCTACTGCTATATAGCTTCCAATAGAGGAGGGATTTGGGCCATTCCTCACTGGCCCAATGAAGGTTGGGGGTCGTTTGTTGGACTGACGAAGCACCGACTCCCATTGGGCCAGTGTGGAGGAAACTTAAGTCCAGCAGTGGATATCCATCAGCAGCTTACAAACATTACTGTGTTGCAGTTTGAAGGATGGTGTAAGTGAAATTACTGTGTTAACTAAACTTCTTAACCAGTGTCATGTTATAGGCAAACGTATCACTTACAATCAAGTGAACGATTTACTCGTCTCCTCGCTTCATCGGATAAATAAAAATTGTGTTGTACTTTAAAAAGTGCTGTAATCTAGTGAAATTACTGCGGTAACGAGACTTCTCAACCAGTGTCATGTTATAAGCAAGGGTATCACTTACAATCAAGTGAACGATTTTTTGAATAAAAAAATATCGATCGAGTTTTCCATTTTCACACCATAATACAGAAACCATACAATTAATTTAATTACTATATGATATACAATATAGTATATTCACTAACAAATTAAACAGGTTATATGTTATAAAAAACAAGGTTATTAAACAGATTGTTTTCAATATATAATAAAAATCTTTGTCATATATTTCTTTATTATAAAGATATGAAATTTAATATGATCTAAGAAGTCTATGAAGCTTATTTTTTATATAGTTATTGCTGTAGTGTTTCAGACAGTCAAATTACTGTGTTCCAGTTTAAAGCTGTAACTAGTTATATCACTGGTGTAACGAGACTTTACTGATGTAGCTTAGAAGATAAAGAAAATAGTTCTGTACCATTATACCGTGGTGTATGTTTAATTAAGTGGTACAGATTTGTGGTTGGTATTATTTCGGCCGCGTCGCTTTAGTATCGAGTTCCGCTCCGTATTGCGCTGTGCGTACATCGGAGCAATGCTAATTAACGTGCCCGCGTAATCGAAAGTCCTACGAAAGTGTAGGTGACCGTCCACCATCGCATCACCATTATTCAAGTGATGATTTAGGATAAATCAACTACTTATAAATATTTCAGCTATATTCGTTGCGGAAGTCTAGTGGTTTTACGCCGGCTTTACTTCTAAAGTACCGGGTTCGAATTCAGCTTGCACTAACGGATTTTTCAATTAACGTGCAGTTAGTATAACACTTAATATCACGTGATTTACATGTATCAAATCAAGTGGATATAAATGGTAAAAAACCTCATTGGTCGTAGCGTAGAGGTAAGATGTCTCATATTCCTCTTTTATGATTGATTATGATGAAATATTTAGTGGTATAAAAAGTATCTGCGGTTATACCTACACAGATATATATATATATATATAATATGTATTTATATACAATCTATTCTTTTACGTAGTTATATAATCTATACTGTTTGTAACAGTTTAATGAGCGTTATAAACATATAATACGCTATACAATCTCTCCGTTGTTATTGTGTAAAATAGAGCGTTATATGAAGCAAACGTTTGTGTTGTTTGTTACAAATTTCAAGAGCATTTATCCTTAATTATAGTCCGAGCCTTAGTAATGTACGTTACGTAAAACTGAATTGTTTTAACAAAGACCGCATCGTGGTCCGCAAGGTCGCCGGTCTCTCTAAACTATGCAAATAGTATCGAACGAAATTTGAACGGATCTCTTACTCTTAACTGAAACTATTCATTCATATACATATAATAAGAATCATTATTAATTATTTTGTTTACTACTCTTCTCATTTTAATACTACCTCTTATCTTTCACTTTAAATATCATACACAATATCGATTGATCACATTTCAAGTTACGGTCGCACCTTCAAAACTTATATTGATAAAATCTATAATCTCCAGCTACGAATACTTAAGAAAAATCGTAAGTAAAAACATTAAAGAGAAATTTAGTTACTATTTAAGTACTGCAAAATACTCCATGTACATGAAAAACTACACTACACATTGAAGAAAATAGACACCTAAGTACATTACCTGTTACTAAACGTACTCTGCATACTAAAAGTGCAAATGAAAACAGATTAATAAGCAAAAGATATAACTTGTACGGGGAAAGATAAACTTACAACAGAAATTTATAATAAGTTACCGACAGATTGCAAAGAGGCTCTACAAGAAAATATTCATAAGAGAAAATTAATAGATTACTTAGAAAAATAGAAATAAGTATTTGTATATGTAACAAAGTATGTGTATATTTATTAGGTAAGAGTGTATGTGTGTAAATAAATATTGTTTATAAATTATGATTGTATCAGTAAGATGTGCAACGTCGAGACAAACCTACACGGTTTAGCATTTGTTTGTAAATAAAAAAAAAACAAAAGTAGTAATAAAAAAAAAAATACTGTAAGAAGGTAGTATAAGAGGTGATTGAGAAAAATTAAACAAGTCCTTAGAAGATACTTTTTATATTCTCTCA